>JAQQAC010004068.1:15416605-15497052 GCA_029783875.1 Phataginus tricuspis
AATGATACTAAAATAAAATAAATTGTAAAAAAAAAAAAAAAGTGTAGTACAGGAAAACTAACACTCATTACACCAGGTCTAATTCAAGTACAGATGAGAGAAAAGAAAAATCCATGAAAAACAAGTAGATGATGAAATGAAGATGTCATCAAATACATTATAATAAATATTTGGCCTGATAATTAGATGAAAAAGACCAAATTAAGAGAACAAAAACTTCAATCTAGTGTCGATTCATTCGTTTTTTTTTTTTAAACTGCAATATCTACAAACAAATGCAAATAATAATTTCAAATGAACGGACAATACAGTGAGCATAAAATAGGCACCCTGAAAACTGGAAGTGCAAGAGATTAACTCCATGTGAGAAGAACACCAGTCTGATGGCATTTCACCTGAAAGTACCTGTCCTAAGAGTACTGGGCTAACCTATTTTTCCTTTTGCACTGAGGTGCTATAAAACTGCAAACTTCCACTTGTACGGTACCTGACAGTGTTGATGCTTTTTTGGAAAAATAAATCTCATTTGATCTTCACAAAAACCAAGAAGAGTACTTACTATCGTTATTTTTTAAAATAAGGAAACCGAGGTTCAGGATGACCAAGTGGTCTGCCCGAAGCCACACAACCAGGGAGTGACAGAAGTGACCCGACTCCCAGGTCGGCCGGCCTGAAGGCGAGCTCTGTTCCTGTTTGGCTGTACAGCCGCACCTGTTTTGATCTGACCCACTTCACAGGGAACAATGATGTGTATGGGGAAAAATCCACTCTATTCAAAGGCTGTTTCTCTTACATTTTCCAAAAAACAAATTAAGAGTACTGCCTAAGTTTGTTTAACAACTAAACCATTGCACAGGTCTGCGCAAAACAAAAATATCAACCTACCCTTTTACGGAGTTTTTCTGCAGCATCAAGTTCAGCTTTAATAGTCTTATCAAATTTATTTAAGAGTTTAGGCTTCTTTTTCTTAACTGAAAGAAAAAAGAGGTTTTTATCTTTTATTTTTTTTTGTCTGTAAACAGTTATTAAGAATAGTGATTGACAAATAATGAGAAACCTAGCCTTGGTCCCGAACCTAGAGCCGCAGGAGCAAACAGCCCCCCAGCCATCTCCCTCCCCCCCCACCCGACACCCTGGTATGGCAGTCCGTCACCGCCAAGCCACCGGGAAACGATGTGGCCCTCAGACACTCTAAGATGTTCTTGCAGGACTGGGTAAGACGTTCTTGCAGGACTGGGTGGACTGGTATTCTGCAACTCTCAGGGATACTGGCCTAGTCTCCAAATAAAGGTGGTAGGAATGATTTCTAAACTCTTGGGATCAACTACTTGGCGAAATCCAAAAGAGAACTTAAAATCATTTTTGACTCCATCTACGTTTCTGATCAGATAAAAATAAAAATGGGAAGCTACTGTCAAGTCAAGTAAAGTAGCATTTCTTAGTTTAGTTCTCAAGGCCCGTCCATTGCATCAGGGACCTACCACTCCCGGCTATATTCCATACATCAGCCAAACTGGACCACCCCACCTTCCCCAAATAAGCTTTACACCATTTCTGGTGCTACTTTCTCTGAGTAAAATGGCTCATTCCTTCTCTTTTTTTACTGAAAAGATTCCCATCCTTCAACAACTAGCTCAAACTACACTCAAAGTTTCTCCAGACGTCAATCCCTCAAGGGCTCAGCTTTCCCTCCCCCGCCCCCTTGAGTGAAATCCACGGCAGCCTGCACATCTCGTCTGCTCCTTCTCCCATATGACTTGTGTTCTGACCCTTTGTGCTCTTGGCCCTCTTCCAAACTATGAGCTCCCGCAGAGCGGCATCAGGCCTGAGACGCAGCGTGCATCTGTTCACGCTGACTTGGCCTGAAGTCCCACTGGCAGGTTGAGGGGCACGTCCCGCTGGCACACACCTGGCAGTGCCTGCGGACTGGACGATGCCCGGTGCTCCAGGAAGCCCAGAGCAAAGAACCCGTCTGAGCTCAGGGGAGCGAGGAGGGGAAGCCCGATGTCCCAGAGAGAGAAGGAGGCGGGGGGGGGCCCCCCCCCCCCAGGAGCGAGGAAAGAGGGGGAACAGTCAGAAGAGAGCTTCCTCAGTGCTCTGACACGGGACCTAGGAGTCCGATCGTGCCTGGCTTCCACTCAGCCCCCAGGACTCGGGCCTCCTTACCCCTCACATGGGCAAAAGCAAATCTTCTGGAAAGAAGGGGAACTCAGGTGTGAAGAGTCAGATGGCAGCGTTCTGAGTCCCAGCTCTGTGACCTCAGCCGAGCTGGTACTAAACTTTCCTGACCCCCACTTTCCCAATCTGTAAAATGGGGGGTAGTGTTTTTTGAGAATTAACTCGATATTGTACACGAGAAATAGCACAGCGCCTGGCATATACTGCGTGCTCTTCACCCGAGCTAACAAAGCCTATGGCCCTCTCTGCAAAGCCATTTGTTCCGTTTTCTTCCTGTCCCACCAGACCCCTCAGCAGCGCTGCCACGGCTGACCTCCCTCCTTCCTGGGCTGGCCCCTCAGCTTGGCTTCTGGGCCGCGCACTCTCCCAGTTCTCCTTATCCTCTGGCCTCCCATTTCCCCCCCATTTCCTCCGGGGCTCCTGCCTTCTGCTGATCCCTGGAACACTGTGCTCTTCAGGCTCAGTCTCTAGCCCTCTAAAGGGCCTGAACTGTTTAATTTCCAAAGTGAGTTGCAAATTAACTTGTGAGCTTTCTCTTGCATTACAAAAATAATAAATCTAAGTGTCTATGATTTATGGCACAAATGCCTCAAGCTCAGTAGATCAGAAATGGAGTTGCTATTGCTCACGAATCTATTCTTTCTCATAGTTTTCCCTATTTCAGAGCATGGCTCCATATTCCTCTGTTTGTTCAAATCACAAACCTGCTTAGAAACGGCAAGTAAAACAGGGCAAAGAAAGACGACTATCCAAACAAGCAGAGAGTGGAATTGCTGTTCTTTTTCTTAGCATTCACTCTGTGCCAGTCTCCACGTGGGGGGCTGCACATCTATCTCCTTTTCTTCTGTCAACCTCCCAGACCCAGGGCATTTAACTTTACAAACGTGGCCACTGGGGTTCCAAAAGGGTTAGTCGCTTGACACCTCCCCTCTCTCACCTATGGGAGGGAGGGAACACTTATTTCCCACTGAAATGGTTTCCGAAAGGAGGGAACTTTTCTAAACACGCTCAGCCTCCTGCCCCTCCCCGCATGAGGCTGGCGTGATTTGTCTGATTCCTGAGTTGAGGGAAGAGACAAGCCTATGTAGTTCAGCAGCCCCCCACCCGGCCTGCCTCTTGTCTGCCTCCCCACAGCTGATGCACATCCCACGGGGAGGCCCCCGCGAGGAGAGCTGTTGCTGCTGGGGTGGGTGGGCATGCCTAATTCTGGGGCTCAATACGGATACTTATTATTCATCTCATGATCATCACGGCTTAGCGAGGCCCCCACCCTTCAAGTCAGCTCTCTGCAGTGGTAAAGTGACACTCCGAACACCCTTCCTTTATTTCCTGCATTTCTAAAATTGCTATGTTCTTTTGTTTGTTTATTCCACCCTTCTTTTCTCCCGTTTCCAAACCCTCCAGCTTCCTATTGTTGAAAAATAGAAACATCTAAAGCAGAGACTGAAAAAATAGTGGATCATGGGCACGCTCAACTACATGTCATTATATGTTGGCGTATGTGCTGAGGACATAAAAAATGAACTGACATTTGACTGAGACGTGGATTCACAGTGGTGAGAGTTAGTGTCTTGTCATCTCAGCACTGACTGAAATCTCTCAGTTGTTCACTGCGTTTTGCAGCGGTATCTGGCGGCAGAATGTCAGTGGGATGACGAAAGCCTGACATGCATATTAAATGCATATAAAGCCTAAGGCAACTTTCCCAGCTGTAGAAAACATAGATCTCTTCCTTCTTGTTCTGGGGTGGGGGCGGGGGCACATGCTGAGCTGTACAAACAATGGGTTCTCATGACTCCTGATGGGACCAGGGAAACTCTCAGCTTCTCCAGGCCTCAGTTTTCTCCTCTGCAGATGAATGACTTGGGCTGGTTCTCTTAAGATCTCCGAACTAGGAAATCCTGTGTTTCTATTTTTCAATTGATTAAAATCATGTTCATAATCTTTCAAAGTAGACCTAGAAGGTACTAGAATGAACTGTCAAGGTTGAAAATGAATTTTTTTTAAGTGGTTCAGGAGGAAGCTGTTTATGTTCTATTACACTGTATTTTTTAAATCACTGCCATTACAAGGTATTTTATACTTTTCCAAAACTACCAAGTAGGAAGAAAAGTACATTTTGGTTGCATTTCAGACCCTTAGTTCCCTTGCCATGCCATGGCTGAAACAGGTGGAAATAAAAAGGAAAATAAGGAAAATAAAAGAATAATTAAAGGTGTGAGAAAAGCACTAACGATGCATAGATTATAAAGAAATTAATGTTGATCCTCTTTCATTCACCCTCTGTCCACAGAAGATGTTTTTATATTACGGCACATGGGGAGTGGACCAATGAAAAGACACAGAGTCTCTGTATTACTCTACATCCTAGGCCTGTTCCATTGAAGAAAATAATGAGAATGGTAATGCCTCCCACACGATAGACAGAAAAGCAACTTCCTAACCAGTCCCCGTACTTCCAGTCTGTCCAGAGGCTCTACCCTGGTCTATTCTCTTACTGCTAAAAATACCCTCGTGGCTCCCCTGAACATACAAGATAAAAACCGAATTCCACCCACAGGATGCCATCCTAGAGATCCTGTTCTAGTTACCTGCTCAAGAGGAATGAAAACATACGGCCACACAAAGACTCATGTGCACATGTTCACTGTAGCAGTGTTCCTAACGGCCAAAAAGTAGAGAAAATCCCAACACCCATCCCCTGGTGAATGGACAGACAATCAGTGGTACAAGGAAACAAGGGAACCCTACTCAGCTGCAGCATAACATATGCAACAAAATGAATACATCTCCAATGCACTGGGTTAGAGGGGCCAAATTCAAAAGGCTGCTGTCTGGATGATTCCTTTAGGTGGCATTTTGGAAAAAGAAAGACTATAGGGAAAGAAAATAGGTCAGTGGTTCCTGAGGCTGGGGATAGTGAAAAGGGTGGACAAGAAAGGGTGTGAGACAATTGGGGATGGGTATCTGAGTTGTGGTCGATACACTGTATCTAGGTGTCTATGATGTCAACCCATCCCTGCATGCTTGGATACATGTGATCTGGATTTACTTCATGGAAACTGCGTGTCAACACTGACTCAACAGTTGTAAGGAAGAGCCATGCTGCATGCTGCTCCACGAAGACTCTTATTATAGGTATAACACTATGAAAAGCATTTGGGCATGAAACACTGTACTTTGAAAAATAAAATTGAAACTGGTTTTCAGCTCTCCTCCCACCATGAACCTACGGGGTAGTAATTGAAACTCAAGCATGCTTAAGATGCTCCTCCGTGAACACACACAAAAAAAGAAAACAAGCAAACAAAAGAGGCTCTTTTAGACCCTATTAGGCTCTCAATGACACCTACATATTTTTCTTATTTAATATCCCAGCTACCTTATCTGCCTCTGACTGCTGTCCATCTTCCTTGTCATTTCTTCAACACTCTAAAGCATCCTATTTTTTTTTTTTAATTAGAAAACATTTTTGACTACTCTTGAACTATGCCAGAACACTGCCCTACTCAGTGTGTGACTGCTCACAGTGGAGGGAGCCCCAGGATTCCGGATTGACACCAGCCTTGTTCACTGACTCGTTCATTCTTTTAGCTGTTTGTTAAAATGCCACTGTGTTTCAAGGATTGTGCTAAATGCTGGGAATTCAACAGAACTTTCCTCAAGGAGACTACTACGGTGTTACTGGGAAGGCAGATGTTAATGGATAATCAACCTTCACAGGACCAAGGATAAGGGTGGGCCAGGAGTGGTTCTCATGTATTTGGGAGGAAGGAAAGAGAGCTTCCTGCAGAAACTTAGAACTGAAGGGTACCCAGGTAGCACTCCGGCAGAGGAAAGAGCATTTATTTTGTAATCCAATCTCAATTGGGAACTTGTACTTTCATCATTAGTTATTTTTCTTCTAAGCAAAAGGCTAAAAATTTCCTCCTGTTTGAATGCTAAGGTTTGGTGCCATGTATCTGGAAAGGAGTCCACGCTTTCCAGAATTTTGGAAAGCTGAAGATGCGTCCCCGAGCACGGATTACATTTCTCCCTACATCTGACGATGTGGCCTAAGCAATGCCGAGCCTGCTTCAGGAGCCAGAAGTGGCCTAAAGTCCATGTTCAGTGAGTATAGGATTTGTTGCCAGGATATAACACCCTTAACTATAAAAGGACAGTGGTGTAGCAAGAATGGGCTTTTGAAAACATGCAAAACACAAAGAGGACACCCGTAGCTCCTCACCTCAACCAGGACGAGGGATTCTAGATGCACAGGAAGTCACTCCGTGGGGGCATGGCCTCTGTTCTTGTCCAGGGCTGCCGTTTTGCTTCTGATACAATTCTGTATGGCTAACTAAGGACCTTAACTTAACTCTGAGAGACAGAATGGGAATTTCTCCCACCAAAGCCTAAAGTAAAATGCTGTATTTACTCAAGGGAAATAATGCACATCTTGAGCTCTTTCCCAGTTGTGTTTCCCTGAACAAGGTTTACTGCCTTTCACAAACTGGCTCCAGGTCTCTATTTTCATCTCCTGTCACTCACCTGAATGTAAGGCAGTTTACATCCTTTAGAGTCTTTCACATATGGCACAAACTTGACCCTCCTGTGACTTTACTCATCGTGTTTTCTTGTCTTTGTGCACTCCTTCTATTTGCATCAAAGAATAGTCTGCATTTCAACTTTTAAGGCCTAGTTTAAATGTTATTTCCTCTATCAAATTAACAAAGAATCTTCATGCCCCCCCCCAAAAAAAACAACCAAACACCCTTCTCCTGTGTTCATATAACCTGTTGTTTCTAGAAATAGTAAATCATTTCCAGCATTTAGCACACGGTCTGTCCTACACAGAAACTCCAACAGATGTTTCTGAACGCATGAATGCATGCAAGCATGAAGGAATCAAGACATTCTGGAAGATAATAGGGCAATGGCAATTTGTAACTTAGGCTTATCAGCTCTTTAAAAAAAAATCAGAAAATTGTAAGCAACCAAGAAGAGAATGAACTGAGAGTACTGTGTGCTCTAGGCAGGTCTAATACAAAAAGTGTCATTGGAGAACAATGGAGAGGACAGAGGAGAAGAATAAGATAACAAGACTTGTGCAAAATGATCCCACTGAAGATTTTATAGAGCACACTGATATTTATTTCATGTTTCACTCCACATATTTGTTTTTCAGTATATTTAGTAGTTTAGAACACAGATGGCAGAATATTAGGCAGAACCAGTAAGTTCACAGACTGCAAAGCCCAGCTAATTTTAGAACTTAAAAACTTCACAAAGCAGCTTGCTTTTCTGTTTCCAGTCATTGCTTAATGCCTCATCAACTACTTGTTCATAATAGTAGTTGACGTTTATTGAACACTTACTCTGCTAGGCACATGTGACTCACCTCGGCTGTGTAAGCAAACTGTTAACAGTAGGAGTCCAGACTGGAGCTGGGGGTTGTCTTGCCTCTAACGGCTATGCTTCTCACCACATTGCTCTATGCCTGGCAACTGGCCCATAGTGAAGAGACCAGGGCTGTGAGAGTGATGACGGAGTAGAACTGAATGTAAGCATTACAAAGCGTAGAGGAAGTAGTGGAACTTTGAACTCCCTGTCTCAAAGGATAGAGAGAGTTAATAAGCATAGTAATTTCCCTTTTGAGCCTCAAAGACCCAGAATTTACACATTAGAGAGACACCTGGCTTAGTAGTAAATCACATGGTGTGGAGTCTCACCGGAGTGTGACCCTCAGTTCTGACATTCTTAGATATGTTAAAAAACAAAATTCAAATGAGTACATTCTAAGATCTAATAGGCTTTATTAAGTGACTCGAGAATCGGGGAGTATCCCCTGTAGCAAGCAGAGAGATGCTCCCAGGAGTAGTATGAAATGGAAGGTTCTTAAAGACAGCAGGTTGGAGCAAGAAGTTACTAGCAGAAGAAAAGAAGGGATTGTTTCAGACAAAGTCACTCCAGTAGAGGGAAGAGCGGGGGGCCTTATCATGCAGGTGGCCTCATCTTTGGGGGGTTTGGGGGGAGGATCACATGACAGATTGCCTTAGTGATTCTGATCAGAAAATTCCTGATTGACTGTTAAGACTGCATTTCTGGGAGCGGCTGAGACTGCAGTTAGGCTAGGCATTAAGCCCTGGGTTGATGACCTGGCCCAGGACCAGGGACTCACTTTTGGGCCTGTGACTTTCTCATTTTGCTTCCATGAAATGGGGATAGTATCTGACCCCCTCCTACCAATCATAAAGAAACATCTTTATACTTCTATCTGTACTTCATTTTCACTTAATGTAAAATTCTGCTATTTAAATGGGAGATGTGTATTGTCAAAAAAGAAACAATGGACCCAACATGTGTCCCCAGGACATGGAGCTATGTGTCCCCAGGACAGCAAACCAAGACTTACTTGCAGTTTCAGCCTCTTCCAGAAATGTGACCTTTAAACAGTCATTCTGAAATTCCCAGATCAGCAACAGCAGGTCATCTGTATAATAAAGCCTCTGCCATTTCCTTCTCCCTAAAAGAAGATGACCTGGCCAGCCAGAACCAATCCTTTCCTTTCTTTTGCTAATAATTTCCTTGCCTCACCCTCCTGGCTATAAAGCCTTCTGTTTTGTACAAACTCAGAGCACCTATTTACTAGATGGGATGGTGTCAGATTCACAAATCGGTGGATAAAGCCAAATAGATTTTCAAACTTAGTTCAATTTTTTGATATTTTGTCATACCTTATTAACAAATGTTTGAGGAATTAATGTTTTCTTTTAAGGATAGCAGACGTGCTCTTTGGTGAATTTCTCTGGCAGAGATTTGGGGCAACTTAATAGTTTTGCCACACTATATCTGTATCCAGTTTGTATTTCCTGGTCAACAAAGGATTAAGGAGCTATGGGGACCACACTATACTTCTTTTTCTCACCAACTCCTACTATATGTTGTAGTTCAGGGCCGGAGGGGGTTCCCAGCTCCAGGCAAGTTCACTCTGGATTTGGTGAGACCGGGTAACACCAACAGAACATTGTGGGTAAAAGGGTTTACACCAAGCTTCCTTCTCCCAGTGGCAGGTCAAGTGCTGGAATCATGTCTGCCTCTGTGGCATTTGCGATCCGTCTCGGCCTCTGTCTCTGGGCAGAGCTCTTTATATAGTAACACTGACAGCAACGGCTCATTGCCAATGGGTGTGTAAACATTAGCCTACAGCAGGCCAGTTACATCATCAAGCAGTTTAGGGTTAGGTGAGGATCCTGGCCATAGGAACCCCCATTTTCCCTACATTGTTTTCAAGCAGTCACGTAAAATAAAATATGAAAGTATGGGGGCCAAGGGCAGGCTGCCCCAGGATGTGAAGATTATGTCAGAGCTGAAAACAGTCAAGGGCCCGGGACTCAGAAAGACACTTTAATCATGGCTCCTATCCCCTCTTTAAAATACATAAAAAAATTTAGTTGGAGGAACTGCTCCGGGGGGGGGGAGCTCTCACCATAGATTACATTATAATGTGAACTAGGGGTGGCAGCAGGGAGGCATGTGGCAAAGTCTACCGTCCCAGCGTTTCTGAGTGGCCCATTAAGCAATTGTTTACCAAATGTTTACTCTTTCATAGTTCAGTGAATTGCTTCCCTTTCCTTTTGAAATCCCAGACCCCTAACCCCTTCTCCTTGGTTCAGGATGACATGTATCCCTCATTTTCCCTGATTGTCTTTGGAATCTCATGCCTATGGATTCCCCATAGGTACGTGATTAAACTTTGGTTTTTTTTTTTTTCCTGTTAATCTGTCTCATGGCAATTTGATTTTTTGACCAGCTATAAGAACCATGAAGGGTAGAAGAAAATTAGTTCTCAAAAAAGACTAGTTTTTGTCATAGGTATCCAAAAGTGTAATTTGATGAAAAATAACGTAAAAAGCAAATTGATTTAAAGGAAGGAAAAGGCCAGAATGAGATATTGAAGAAAAATGTGTTCTACATCTATATTTGAGATTCAGCCTGAAGCTAAAGTAATATCACATTATTGCAATATTATTCATGTTAATTAACACTTAACCTAAGACAGACCCCACGACATATTTTAATCTTCCTATATTAAAATTGGAAGTTAATCTCGCTTTTCTTTTTAAAATCTGATAGCTCAATATGAGGAAAAACCTCTCCTATGAATTTGTCAGGCAGTGAGATAAATCTATAAATTAAGGCAAATGATTAAAAATAAGGAAACTACAGAGCAAAACATTCAATACTTCCAGAATCCTCCTTTGTCTGCAGTTTCTTAAAAGTAACCAGCTTATATTAAAATAATTAGTATGCCAAAAAGGCATGTCTTTGGGGTGTGACAGAATTCACTCCCCCTCAGTACCCTGCACAATTCCCAGTTTTAAATGGAAGAGAAAAGAGCTGAGGGCTCCCACCCACGGCACCTGCCTTTGCCGTGGAGGAAGACTGCTAGATGTGGGCCTGCTTTCCTGTACCCAACAGGAAGAATTTCATCAAAAAAAAATGAAGCATTGATGTACTGAAAGCAGAGTAGAAATTACTCTTTTGTAAGACACACCTGTATTTCTAAGGGGTGTCTCCCTGGCTGTACCAGGAAAAAGGGGATGACAATCTCTTAATTTTTATAAAGGACAAGGCAGAGACTTAGATTTGCTAACAGCCTGCTTTTCCTGGTCACTTCCCATAACTGACTCCCCCTCCCAACATCTTTGTCTTTAGCTGAAGATGGTGGTTTGGCCATTTAGGAGAGTTACTCAGTTTTCCTGGGTCTCTCCATGGATATAGGAAATATACATTTTATTAAACTTTGTTTTTCTCCTGTTAATCTACCTAATGTCAATTTAATTATTAGATCAGCCAAAGACCCTAGAAGGGAGAAAACTTTTTTGCCTGTATTGTATTGTCATGGTTTACACTGGGGCCTGAAATAAAGGCTGTCATACTGGTAGGAATGTTAGGTAGAAAGATAGACATGAGCTGCTAGGGAAAGGGAAGATCAGGTTCAGGAAAAACTGCCCAGTTTGGGGGGAGTCCTACACGAAGACTCTGTAGGGAGATAACTTCTTGCCTACTGGGACCAGGCCAGCTGGGTACCAACCAGGTCCCAACACGGGTGAAATAGAACAAAACTAAGAACCGCCCAAACCATACCTTATAATAATCTCATTAAAACAAAATTGCGGTTTTGCTCCCCTACCCCCACACTGACCCAACCATGGGCTTTTCTGTGTGCATTTTGGGAAGACACATGCTCACCAAGAGGAATGGATGTATAACTAGAGCTGTCAATCAAATGACCTCACCCTGTCAATCAAAGAAGTGCCTCCCAGCTAGGTTGTGATAAATATACCCTCCCCCAAAAGTTCAGGACCTTTATCTACCTTGACTCTGGCCCACTCCTCCCTTGGAGTGTATCCAAATAAAACTTTAACTCTGCTTCACTATTGTGTCTCTGCCTTTCACTTCTTTCTTGCAGCAGTGACAAGAACTGAGGAGAATAAACTCAGCCCGTAACAATATCAAGAGAGAGTCAAGTTGTTTGCTGTTGAGAAACCCAACCAGCAGACAGTCATAGACATGCTTCTGGCAGGAGTCCTTGCATTACCACTGTAAGAAAGGAAAATTAATGTGTTTGATCCAAAAAGAACCCTTCTGAGACTACTTTCTCTACTGTTATCTACCACCACTGGGTAGTGCTGTACCTCCTGGAGGACCACCCAGTTAGTACCCCACACGGTTCTGGAGAAGGTTGGTGTGCCTTCCTCTGTCTTCTACAGCTAAGGAACAATGGATTTTGGTTCTCAGAAGTGAATACCAACTACATACCAGCAAGGAGTTCACTATTCAAAACTTAACTGAGCAGTTAACATAAATATTTTTCAGCTGAGAGACACTAAGTAGCACAACACAGTAAACTTTAGATAAAGGGCAATTGTTCTCATTTTCCTCCTCTATTGAAATGATGTGGGATTCAACTGGGAGCATTCAATGGAGCTAGCAAGTATTCCAGTTTATTAAATGTAGTCTGCTGTCTCCCCATGGGGTTATTTTAATAAATTATACAGCACTCCCCTTCTAGAGCAATAATCCTTTAACAGATGTGACCCCATATGTTAAACTGGAAATTTCAGAGATGCTAAGTGATGTGTTTTCTACACATAACAGAGACCCTTTGAGTGCCAAGGCAGTCCACAGGCTTACCAACAGCCTTCAGAGATTATGAATTCCATGTCCATGTGCAAGGCTCCACGAGAGAATAGTCACCTTCTCCAAATTTTATTTTACATACAATTCTGACCATCTTTATTTTCTGGTTCTCTTGCCCTTATTACAGGTAACAAATTAGCAGGAATGAGGGTTGTTGGAATCAGGTATACACTCAGCAGCAGAAAGTAAAAGTTGATAGACTGAAGTAAGAAAAACCACCAGACATGAACCCAGCTCAATAGCATTGCAATATAGGCCAAATTGTGTAGAGGTAAATGGTGCTGTACACTTCAACAGCCCCAAAAGGCATCTCTCCACAATAACTGATGTTCATTACAATAGGCATTACAGTCTCCAATCACCAAGGAAAGTCAAATTATGTGCCCATACAATTTACAAAGGCAGAGATGCATAAAAAGTATTTCAAAAAAGTATTTACCAAATTTTGTTAATTTTGTTTAAATGGTGCTTAAAGATATTTGAAGTGATCTTTAAATATTTGTTTCTTTAAGATATTGATTTTCCAGGAATATCAAATAAAACAATAATTTCAAGCCTGGCTGTACATCACCACCACCAGGGAAACCTTAAACAAAACAGACATTCCCAGGCACCATCAAAGAAGAATCACGGGGAGCTGGGTGGGTGGGTGGAAGGAGTGCGAAGACTTAAACTGAAAAAAAAAAAAAGTTGTAGGTAATTCTGCCCTGCAACATATCAGGTTATCTAAATCTAAAGGTTAGTTAGTATGTATTATCTGAATGAATAATGTATTTGTAAGCTTGGTTTCTAATGCTACCTTATTTTTATTTGAATGTTCAAATGTCAGCAAGAGTCCATATATTTGGTGTTTGTCAGCATTGACTGGTTTTGATTATTACATATTTTAAAACAGAAGTGACAAGTGATTCATATATTTTTTAGACATTATCTGAGATTTCATCAAACACAAGACGAAATCTTTAAGTAGAATGTGATCTGTGCAATGAGAGAAATTCTAGGAGTACCTTTTAGAGTTTCTCCCGGTGTGATAAAAATGAAAATCTGGTATTACAGAATTTATTAATCTTGGTTTGTAGAAGTGCTGATGTACATGATAAGATGACCACAAACGTTCAACAAGCAACCCACCTGTAAATGTCTAGGTCTTCAGGGAATGAGAATAGTTGCATTTACACAGGCAATAGAATGATAAAGTGACAGATAAACTTTCTCTGATATTTTAACACATAGAAAAATATTTTAACAAAATAGAAAAAATAAACATATTTAAATGACCAGATTTTCAGTACAGACAAATGTAAACATAGATGAGTAACAGAGACACAGACCTGTAATAATATATTGAAAAATAAAGCCACTACCTTTCTGAAATAGATATAGTGGAAGTAACAATAAAGAAGGGGATGTTATCTTCAAATACTAAGGTTGAAAGCATACTTTAAAAATGAAATGACATTTCTAAATATTTCTATTTCATCTATGAAGCCATGATTCGCAAGATAGTGTATATCAGAGATGAAGGGCAGTGATTCCTGAGAGAGTAGAATCAAATTTTTCAAAAACAGTGACAAAAAGAAAACTCTGCATGTAGACAGGGAGAAGAGACATATTACAGCTACACACAGGGAAGCAAACACAGGGGTAATAGCAGATTTCCTATTGGAAGACATGGAATGGAGAAGAGTACAGCAATACTTTCAAAGTACTGACAGAAAAAATTTCAATTGAGAATTCTATACCCAGCAAAAATATCTCTCAAAAGGAAGGAGAAATAAAGACATACAAAAAGTGAAAGAATTACCACCAAGTGGCCTGCACTACAAGATATGCTAAACAACATCCTTCAGGCAGAAGAAAGATGGTAATAGATGGGCATATAGATCTACAAAAATAAATATGAAAGGACTACAAATGGTAACTACATGGGTTAATTTAGGGTTTCTTTCTTATTATTTAAATCTCTTTAAAAGATAATTATTACAGATAAAGTAATTGTTTAAACAAAATAGTAATGTACTGTAGGCTTCAGAGAAAAAGTAAATGTATGATAACAGCACAAATTCAGAGTGGGGAAATGGAAGGGTATTATTATAAGGTTCTATATAGTAAATGTGAGGTAGTGTAATATCACTTGAAGGTAGACTGTGATAACTTAAGGATGTATGTTATAAATAAAAGAATCATTAAAGTAACAAAATAGTTACAGCTAATAATCTAAGAAAGGAGATAAATGGAATCAAAGTTATTCAGTTACCCCAAAAGAAGGCAGAAAAAGAGAAAAAAGTCAAAGAGGTGTGACAGACAAAAATCATAAAGCAAGAGGTAGATTTAAATCTAATAAAAAATCACATTAAATATAAATATCCCAATGAAAAGCCAAAGACTTTCAGTTTCTCAATAAAACTGTATCTCATTAAAACAATTGTAATAAACACACAAAAACATAGCTATAATACTACAGTCATATCTAAAAAGAAATAAAAAATTCTTATATATCATAATTGGATACTTTCACTGGATAGTCAGTGTCTATATTTAACTAGTTTTCTTAGGAGTTTATATTTTTAGAGTTTGTTATTATGAAATGGGACCCAAACAAGGTCCAAATATTACAACTGGTTTTGTCTCAAACAAATGAGTTGGAACTTCCCACACAATCTTGTAAAGCTATTAAATGTCCAATAAGTAATCCTGAACTGAAGAATGCCAACAATATTTTATGACATCTGTTACTGTCTAATAGATAATAGAAAAAAAATCCAATCTAGACTCTGATAATCTATTCTGATCTGTTCATCTAAACTTCTCCATTGCATTAATTTGCTTATTATGGATTCTTCAGAGGAATGTGTATATAAATTTTCAAACTATTTTGACAAACATCTATGGAATACCTCACAAGGTATTATGCTAAATAGTGTAGGGGATACAAAGATGAGCACATATAGTGCTTGAACATTTCTACCCCCCCCCCCCACTAAATCATACATGAAATTCTAATCCCCAAGGTGTTAGTATCTTAAGGTGGGGCCTTTGGGAGGTGACTGGGTCATGATGACAGAGCCCTCATGAATGGGATTACTGCTTTATAGAAGAGACTCCACAGAACTCCATCTCATTGGGAGGACAGAATGAGAAGGCCCCATCCATGAACCAGATATTCCACTGGACACCCAATCTGCCAGCACTTTGAGCCTGGACAGGCCAGTCTCCAGAACTGTAAGAAGTAAATTTCCATTAAGTCATCCAGTTTATGGTTATTTCTGTTATAGCAGCTCAAATGGACTAAGACAAGTCTCTATCCTCAAATAACGGATATAGCAATTGGGGTAAAAAAGTAAATTAATGACTAGAAAAGGTTGAAAATATCAGGCCAAATAAGAATAAAAAAATACTGGGAACATAAACACTTCTTTTTTGGGTATTACTTCCAACTGGAACAATAAGTTAGCATTAAGGAAGGATGTGGTGTTTGAACTGAGTCTTGTAGCGCAGATCTAATTTGGGATGAGGAAGAGGTAGGTAAAAAATATTCTAAAGAAAGGGGAACGTAGGTGGTAGAAAGGTGCAAAAGGCAAGTTCGGGGATCTGCAAAAAGTCAGGTGTAACTGCATTGGTTTTGGGTAAGGAGTAGGGAGGGTCAAGGCCACCTGGGTGGTTTGGAGCTGGACTAGGGAGTTCCTTGAACAATATTCTGAGTAATTTAAATTTTGTTCCACAGGCAATGTGGTATTATTGATGGTTTTAATGAGTAACTGTAAATAACCTGTTCTTGGGAATGTTCTCTTGTCATGAGTATTATAAGGGAAAAGGCAAAGAGCAGAAGTAGGAGTGACTGCAAGAGTCAGAGGAGAAGCTGTCATAGCTGGGGGAATAGCCATGCAGGGACAGTTACATTCCTGGCAAAAGTAAATGACTACATTTTAGGGGACAAAAAGATTTGAACATAAAACACTTAGAAATAATCATATTGAACATAAAGCAAAAATGAAAACTGTAATTTCTTATCAGTGAAACTTACATTTAAACAAATCTATTTTCACTTGAATAAAAATACACATTTTAATTTCAATATGTTTATAGATTATCATGTTTCTGAACATAATGCACCACTGATCATACTGTCACTTAGAAAGTGGTGGCACTCTAAAACAACACGAATTATTGTCAGCCCAGAAGATGTATGTTGTGATTCTTTTTGTGAATAATGTGCAGTTTATTTTTATGCAACACACACTGCATGTTTGGGGTTTTAACAGATGGCAAACTCTCTTTACCAGGGTTTTAAACTTGCATACTGGGAATGAAAACTATTTATATAGTAAACACTTTAGCTGATCCTATCTTTGGAAAAGTTTAATTAAAGAATGAGATACCAATAGCACAATCAAGCAGACTCACGGGAGGAAGCAGGAACTGCTTCTTGCTGAATATATTATTTTACCCTAGCATTTTAAAGCATCCATGGAAATTAATGGCACTGTTGAGTTTTACAATAAATCCCTTAAGCATTTACTTTTTTTTTGGTGAGCTGTTTTCAAACCCAGCGTTAATAAAGCTTTAACACCCAAGGTGGATGGAAAACACAACTTACTCTTTAATGAGATGCCACTACAAGCATTCCTCAAACAGGTCTCCAGTATTCTCACACCTTATTCAGCTTGTAGACGTTATTTTCCACATATCAATACTTTCTAGAGGAACATCCCTGAAGAATCAGTATTTTCCTCTTGCACAGAAGACATTAAATATATTGGGATGCCGTGAGAATTAAGTTTATCATATTCACCAGGAGCCACTTAGGAAGGGAATGCATACAAATAAACAGTTTTAAACTGGACTTGGGAATCACATATATTGTATATAAAATAATAGGAGAGAAAGTAATGATGATAGTTGCTCATATCCGTCTAGCATGACACCAGCAACAAGTGAAATAGTCATCTGACCTACACAAAAACTGCCGGAGAGCCAGCAGAATTATGTCCATGTTTTACACACGGAAAAGAAAAGCCCAGAAAGCCTAACAGAGTTATTCAAGACCAAATTGCAAATAAGTTCAAGATCAAATGGCAAATGAGAATTGGTGGAGCTGATACTGAAACTCCTGGTAAAGGATCCCTTTCACTGCACTACAATTCTCTAGTTTGATCAAGTGAATTCACACTAGTAAGAAGAATTTAAATGCCTACAAGGAAGTGTTCATGAATACAAAAAAAAATGATGGCTCCTGCAAAGGCTAACACAGGATGAACAATACTCTCATCTCCAAAGTCCTTGTAATGTTGTTATGGGCCTCAGTCTCCAAACACCACATTCAGCCACATCCTTCAATCCAAAACCAAAACAGGTCAAACCAAAAACTGAGTCTAATGTGACTGAGAGCAGAAGCACCTTCTGAGTACCTCCAGGTGCCAACGTATCACTCCAGCACCAATGAACTAAGTGTGTTTGATACGATTAATCTAAAATGCAACTTAAAAATATTCCTCATTTGGGCTGTACAACTCAGAGAAGACAAGTAGTGATTCTCATCTCACTATGCTGATGGACAGTGACTGTAATGGGGTTGGTGGGGGGGACCTGATGAAGGAGGTAGTTTAATCACCATAATATTGCACATGTAATTGTAGGTTAATGATACCAAAATAAATTGTAAATTAAAAAAAAAAAAGAAAAAAATATTCCTCATTTTTTCTTTCTTTCTAACAAGATTCTTCACTGGTGTTTTATAATCACAGGGACCTACTCCAGGACATGCACTGTTGAGCTATTATCATACTTCTGCCTCTGGCCCCTTCCTCGGCAAGTGCAGAAGTATGCAATTAATGGCACAACAACACACGCCCTGCTGGGTCCTATACTCCTTGACTCTCGTGACTGTCTGCAAGTGCCATGAAAAAATATACTGCAGAGAAATGCACATGGGGTTCAAGGCAGCAGTTACAAAGCAAGATGTGGTATGAATCAAATGACAAGGCGCAGAAATAAAAAGCTCACCCAAGTTAACTGGTTTTATGTTGAAGCTATAACTTGTAATTAATGCTACTTCCACCCTATGACTAGCTGAATGACATTACTGACAACGTCACTAATATGGTGGTATAAATGCACAAAGAAGCCAGTGATCCCTGGGGGAGAGAAGCCAAATTTCAATGAAGCATAAAAATCAAGGTTATTACCTGAAACACACCTTTATCAAACCTTGGCTTTTATGTAAAGGATACCAATTAAATGCATCATGTTGTATAAATAGATGTCATCCACCTTTGTTTCGCATTTAGTTTTGAGACTGCTTCATATAACTTGAGCAGAGTTGATATTATAATCATGGTAGCTAACAACCCCTGAAGGCTCCAGATAAGTTAAACACATACGTATATATATATATATATTCCTAGAAGTAGGCTCTAATTAAATTGATTACTTAAGATGGAGAAGGTACCATCAACAGTATTAAAGAACCAAAGGAGAGACAGTGTAAAAATCACTTGATATTAGGAAAAAAATGCATTATGGCAGTTTTCCCCAAAAGTGGTAGTTATCAAGAGTTTCAAGACAGGAGTCTAATCAATTTAAACTGTTTTTATATAGAGGGCAAGCCTCATGACACCTTAGTAGTATAGCTCTTGGGAATAGTAACAAGCGCAGAAACAACTATAAGCTGTTTTGCATATCACCCCTCATCCCTGTCATTAAAATAATTAAGTATCTGAATTTCCAGGTTTGCGCAAAGAGAATTCCAAGGACCCAGTCCTTGTTCACTACTTGAGATCAGCTCAACTACTGTCTCTCCCCAAGGACTCCAGCTGCTGGCCATCCCCCCAGTAGCAAGTTATTCTCTCTTCCCTCCCACAACATTTTGCTCATCACCTCTCCCTCCTTAGATTGTAGTTAATTATGCTAAGTTTTCAGGGCATTCCACAGAGCATGGCAAACAACGGGAGCTGAAATATTTGTTAAATTAACAAACCATCCTCCCAGGGAGAAGCTGTTGTTCTTCTCAGTCCCCTCACCCATTCTCTCAGAAGGGTCAACACCCAGAGGGGCGGCTGAAGTCCCAGGCCCTGGAGAGAGGCCATACCCTTACCCAACACAAACCAATGCCAGGATAAGAAAGTGTGTTAGAATGTACACAGTTTCTTCTCTTACTCTCTTCACCCACACATGCTGACTTCTTAAAAATTAACCCAAAAGCAAAAAGCAGTGTTTTCTGACACTACCATAACCAAGGAAACAAATGTATTTATGGTTTGAAGGCATGGGGACCCCGTGGGGGTAACGTGGGACATGGCTTGGTGGGCACACAGCCTGTACCTGGCAGTGCCTTTAGTGACTATTATCTGGAGTAGTAGTGTGAATCTGGAGAACGTATGAAACAGATGCCTTTAACCACCTCAGTGATGTTTTATTACTTTAATGATAGGAGTCTTTAAAAAGTTCTCCCTGGTAACCCAAGAATGGGTCCACAGGTTTAAATACTGAGCACCTCTCATGTGTAAGGCACAGCCAGGCCCCCGACTGTTAAAGAGCCCCTTCGAATTGAACTCAGATATTGTCAAGAAATGATATCTGAGCCTGGGGGACCCAGTGAAAAATCTTAGTTAAGGTGGCCCTGGTACACAGACAGGTGGTGCCCCAGGATCACCCCCCACCTGGCACTTTTCACAGCTGCACATTACTGTGCCCAGAGCTATGAATCAGCGGCAGGACCGGGCATTTCCCAGAAGCTCCCACGAGTGAGTCTAATCGGCAGGCAGGGTTGAGAGAAGCTGTATGGTACACTGGTGCCTAAACAGAATCAACCTGCACTTGGGGGCATCACTGGACTCAACAGCAGCTAATTATCCAAATATCAGCTTCACAGTTCCAGACGAAGGGCCAGAGGAAAGTGAAAGAGTCACAAAAGTGTTAAGGCAGCTGATAACCCTCCGCACGACCCGGTGCCCAGCTGCCGTTGCGCTGACCGGCTCCTAAGCTGTCCGAGGCAGAGCCAGCCATGGGGCTGTGGGGTATGCCAGGGCCTTCAGAGCGGTCCAATGCCAGACCCTTTTCTAGGTGGAAACAATTCTGTGAGCAAATGTCCTACTCCCAGCTTTATCGGTAGGCTGTTCTTGAACCCTGCAGATCAGGGCTCCTCCCCGTTTCCAAGATGCACTTGTGTGCTGCCCCCTGCCTGGCCGCCCGGACATCATCTGCTGCTTGTGCCTAACTTTCTGTCCCGTCCCGTCCTTGAGTGTGTCTCCGACCCCAGCGACTCCCACCAGGCTCAGTGACAGCTGAGGACTATAGGATCCAAGCAGAAAAGAGGAAGGAGCATTCCAGCAAAGGCTCAAAGCCTGAGGGATATTTCATGGCGTTAGGGATACGTAACGAGACTGACTTCCTAGGCAGAATATAATAAAATTACCCAAGCTGAAACAATTTGATTTACTTTCATGATTAATACTTTCTATTGTGAACACATATTTGATTTTTAAGTGAAAAAACATAAACACCTTGCAAGAATTACCTCTGTAAAGGCTGGTGAAATCTACCATTGTATCAGAAGAACAAAACACGCTATACAGTATGGCATTGTGACCAGACTTAAGTCATTCTCAGGAGTGCATTTTTCACACTCACGCACTCTTTGAAGTCTTATCTAGACAAGTGAATATATTCAACTGCTGACAGTACTGACTTCTTATGGCACAGCTTTTGAAACCTTAATCTTAAATTTGCTTGGGTGTACATGGCAAATATGTTCATCTTTAATTGCTTGAATACGCAAAATAGACAGTGCGTTAATACACAACAAAGTGGATCATTCTGATTTCAAGACAGGGTCACATTTCTCATCAACTAAAAGAAAATTCAGATGCTAATGATAGCTTTAAAACACAGTAATATTTGAGGTTTTTCCTTAGGAAAAACTTATTTTACTTTCTTGTTCATGTTGTCACAATCATTACAGAGATTAGCTCTGTAAAATGCCGAGTCCTCAATGGGATGCATTAGAATGGGATTTTAATGATGACGAAGAATTTGCTATTACTGTCCTGTGGTGTGTTCGACTGAAGAGGCACTCTGATGGAAGCAGGTGTACTGAATTATCACTGGTACTAGAGAATGGTTAAAATCATGAAATGAAAAATAAAAACAAAGCAAATGTGTATTTCAACACAGCTAAAAACCTCTACTGCATTTGCAGAGACTGGTAATACATGCTAAGCTTATTTAAATCACTAAAATTGCTGTAATTAAACTTCTCTCTAAATCAGACTTGTATAAGAGTCAGAAATCTCCTATAATTAACTTATCTGTAGAAGTAATCAGACAATAACTGCTGGTGTATTTTAGGAACCACTAAAACGACCCTAGCTGTTGACTGTAATGACTATAATAAATCTGTAACAGCAGTTACCGCATAACCTCTTTTCACAGCTGCAAGGGTGGGAGGGATATTGTTTTTTCACAGCTTTTCCCTGAGTTGGTTTAAGTGAGCTATGGCTACATTTCTCTTCTACAATATGGAAAAACTACCAAGGTGCAGTGGTATGCCCTGAACTAACTGCCAGGCTGCGCTACACCCAGGTGGGCTTTTGGAGCTCATAATGAGGGATATATAGCGATTTAGAGCCTGCTGAAGACAGTGAGCCACAGCACCGCCCATGGGCAGCTAACAGACAGAGACCTACCTATACTAACCATGCAGTAATTAAGCCCCAGGCAGGAACTTAGATACAGAAGATTTATTCTTGAAAGACTGTTTCTGCATTTGGTAAAAATGTTGAGTTTGTTTTTTATGTGTGACGGTGTTCCCCAAACACCCGAAGTCAGGCAGCAGAAAACTGTATCCTTCCTCACTGAAGGGGACAGATGACATCATGCAAAACAGCAGAGCAGAAGAAAATTTGAAAGGGAAATTTCGGAAGCAAGCATGTCATCTCAGTCAAGGGCTGAGGTCCAAAATCTGAGAATTAAACTCTGCCAAAACCCTGGCTGACTGATAACTCTTCACAGTCTCGGGGAGCATGGTGTAAAAGCAGGTAGAAACCGGAGGAGGATGGATTAGTTATATATAACTGCAAAACCCAAATTTAGCAACTTCCAACAAGCATAAACATTTATAATCTTATGCAAGTTCCTTGCTACCTAGACCTGTCCAAAGGGTTGCTGTGCATTCTCATGACATGGCAGCTGGTTTCCCCTAGAGGTAGCAATCCAGAGGAGATCAAAGTAGACGCTGCAATGTGTTTTACGCCCTAGCCTTGGAAGTCACACTCTGTCATTTCTGCAATACCCTATTGGACACACAGGCCATCCCTATTCAGTGGAGAGAGGACTACACAGCAGTACAAATACCAGGAGGCAAGAATCAAGAATCATTGGGGTCCTTTGGTGGCTCATTACAGAAATCTACCTTTGAAAGACAGAACGACTCTGGTGAACTCTGCAAGTTTGTTGTTTTGCCTGAGAACATTTCTCAATACACGCTCAGTTGGGGTAGCAGAAAATAGATCTTCCACTGACTTGAGCTATAAAACAACAGAATTTGGTCTGGCAAATTCATCTGGAGATTTAGACAGTGAATCATGGAAGCAAGACCCCAAATCTGAGTATGACTTCTGCCCAAATCTTTGGCAGACCACTGAACTGCACGGCACAGCGCACCTCCAGCCCCACTTTCCTGAGGGCTAGATAGCAGCTGGAGGGCAAAAAGCCTGAGCAGAGACTAGGCGCTTCACATGGCAGGAGAGTGATATTTCAGTTTGAGTCCAGGCAGGTTCACTGTCTATTAAACACTAAGAATCCTTTGGAAAACAAAACAAAACAAATTCTGGAGTTGCTACACGTTATATATAAATTGTTTTTCACCCAAAATTATTAGAACTGCAAACAAACAGGAATCTCCTGATTCACACTCAGGAAAAAAAAAAAAAAAGAGTCAGTAACACCTACCTCTGAGTGTGCCCAGATATTGGATTTAACATAAAAACACTTCAAATTAGCAATTATAAGTAAGTACAAAGAAAAACATGGTATTAATACATGAACAGATAAGGAATCTCAGTAGTGAAATGGAAACTATAAAAAAGAAGCAATTGAAAATCTAGAGCTGGAAAGAATAGCTAGAATGAAAATTTTACTAGATGGGTACAAAGGCAGATTTGAAATGGCAGAAGAAAGAACTACTGAACTTAAAAGTAGATCAATAGAAATCAGACCATCCAAAGGGGGAAAAAAAGAGAAAGAAAAAAAGAGTTTCAAAAATCTGTGGGACATTATCATGAAGTCCAACATGTAATCAGAATACCAAAACTAGTGGAGCAGGAAAGAAGAAAATAAAGTTGAAGAAATAATGGATGAAAATACTTAACTCACAAGATTTTGGGGTTAAGTATTAAATTAGAACTTATATGAAAATAGCGTGAAATGTAATACATTGCAGACACTTAAAGTTCATTCATACTTTGATATTTCTGCTTATAAGCTCTTTCTGTCCACCATTTAGGCTATTTGCATCTCATTACACGCCAGATGAAGAGGTAATTAAAGGAAACAGGATCAACCTCATTTTTTCATAACTGTTATGTTTAAGTGCTACTTGAGGGATGTGATGGTTAATTTTATGGATAAACTTAGCTAGGCCATGGTAGCCAGACATTTGGACAAACACCTCTGGATGCTGCTATGAAAGTTTTTTTTTTTTTTTAGATGAGATAAACGCTTCAATCAGTAGTCTTTGAATAAAGCAGATTATCCTCCTTAATGTGAGTAGGCCTCATCCAATCAGTTGAAGGACTAAAGAAAAAAGAAATTACCTTTCTTCCCCCACAAAAAGAGGAGGGAATTCTGCTTCTAGACTGCCTTTGGCCTCAAGCTGCAACACCAGCTCTTCCCTCGGTTTCCAGCCTCCTGCCTCCCCTGCAGATTTTGGACCCGCTACCCCCTACAACTATGTGAGCCCATTCCTTAGACTGAATCTGTGTCTCTCTCTCTGTACCTCTCTTTCTCTACATACGTATGTGTGCGCACACACACACACACACACACACACACACACACACACACATCCTTTCGGGTCTGACTCTCTGGGAGCTTTGATTAATACAAGAGGGTGGGTCATGGTTCCTATCCTTAAGAGACTTTTTGTCTAAAGGGAAAAACTCAAAATATGTGCCAAAATCTATGTGTCTTTGGAGCATAGAGAAGTATACCTCCTAGTCTGGGGTAGGAGATAGGGGTGTAGTCTGCAGAGGTAATCTCAGTTCTAAAGAGGGAGTTTGCCAGGTGAATGTGAAGAGGGGATTGTCAGGGAAGAGCATTTTACCCGGAGAAAAGCCAAAAGCAGGAACCTGAGATGATTTATTTATTGTACTAAAAAGTTTAGTTTTCATCCGTAGGGCAATGGAGGACAAGGTTTGCTCATATGTGTACATATGATTCTAAGAATCCCAGGAAAAACCTGACAGACACACACACATATATATATATATACATATGTATTTTTAAAATAACAAGAACATTTCTTAATGGGGCTGGATTATTGCCCATGCTCACTCTATCTCTATTTCCCTTATGATCACAGAAAACTCAGAAGTATCCATAGGGGTACTAGTTGAACCGAGCTGATTTACTGGCTGTCATAGAGCCATCTCAGCCTTTTCTTCACGCTGCATTACAAATTTCTGTTAGTGTAAATGTGACTTGTTTTCCAGTGCCATCTGGTGTCTGGTTAGGGCACTAATTACTACTTTTTTGAAAGAAAAATTTACTGTTTCAGCATATCCTTAAATGTAATGAATAATACAATATAATGGAATATTAAATATCGGTCTACATCAAAGAAAAATTTCAGGAAAATCCCTGATCCAAGTGCAATTTTAACACAAGAAAATCACATTTCCTTTCTGCAGGTATGGGTATTCTGTTGCTCTCCAAATTTCTGTAAAGGTTCACTAATCCTAAACTAAGAACTGACATTTGAGAATATATTAAATCAGTAACATGTTGCATATTTTTCTGTTCAATTTGTTAAATTTCTTAAAGCACCACCTTTTCAGGAAGCTTTGAGTCATTTTGGCTCCTGTCTCTCATGGCCCGTATCCTATCCATTAGCAAATCCGACTGACACTACATGTGAGTGAACAGACACAGGATATATGACCACTCACCATCTCTGCCTGCACCCCGATCCTGGCCGTTACCCACTCTGCACTCCTCTCGAGTGGACTCCCTGCCCCGATCTTACACCCCTAGAGTCAGAATGAGCCTTCTGAAGCATGATGCAGAGCATACCTACCCTCTGCTCGGAATCTCCCTGTGGCTTCCCATCGCATGTTAGGTAATGAGCACCATGAGAACTGGAAGTCCATTTTCATTGGCTGTTTTAGCCCCAGTGCCTAAAACAGGGCCTGGCACACAGTAGGTACTCAATATGTATTGAATAAATGGATGAATAAAAATAATTGTTCAGACCTGACATCTAATAGGCCATCTTGTACTTCCTCGGCAGTGCCAGCGGTGGTTCTGGAATATGTGGGAAGGGTGACATCCAGTGGCGAGAAACAAAAGCATAAATAAATAGCAACCGAAACGTAAATAATCTGACTTAATTTAAGAACCTGGACTCTACGAATAGGGCCTATCTTGGAATAAGTCCTATTTCAAACCCATAAATAAACTAAAAGGAAGGAACCATAATTACTAATTCTAGTAAAGCAACATCTTCCCACTCTCATTAGTAGTTCCGCACCAATATACTTGATAGGAAATAATACAAACAGAAAATCAGGCAATTTAATAATTCATCCTGAGACAAATTTGTAATTACCATTTTAAAAACTCCTTTTCTGTGAAACTAAAGCCTGCCTATTAAAACAGGCTCCATCGTTTCACTACATAATCCCAAAATGGAGTATTTCCCCTTCCTTCTCCGCTACAAGTCAATGGTGTCATATAAGAGGGAAAACTAGATGTCATCCCCAAAGCAGATCATTCGTTCAAACTGGATTTTCAGTGAATCGGGGCTAACACTGATTCATCTTTCAATTCTGAGGCCAGCCCTGACTTTTACACTCAATAAAATACTTTGGTTGCAAACATCTTCTGGTATCAACTAGTCATTTTGCACAGCGGAGAGATGGATCAATGAAGCAAAGTTGCTGCACTGATTCTCTCCACAGCGTCCACAAAGAAACAGCCACAGAAGCCCAGCCCCCACGCCACTGGAACACTCCCTGTAAGACCGGAACCCCTGGGAGATAAAGCAGTGCAGGCGCCAAGGCACCGTCGCTAAGGACGGGGCAGAACCTCGGGGGAGTGGGCAGCGACAGGGCACACACAACACGCGCAGGAGCTGCCGTCAGGGCTGCGCCGGTTCCCCGTCTGCCCCGGTCAATGACGGCGATCGACCCCCGCTGGCTCTACCTTTATAAGCGGTACTGGAGGGGCCCTCCCAGAAGCAACCAAGTCAAGTGTGAAGGAGAAATCCCTGACTTACACAGACACTTGCATGGACTGGGTAGGACACCCCGCTACATGAAGGAGCCCTGCCGTGGTTTGGTCTACAACTTTCTCTCTGACTGTACGGCCCATGCTCTCAGTATGTTCAGGGTGCTCCAGTTTCTCAGGCCCTTCTTTCCCACCTCAGGACCTTTGCACAGACTGACCCTCCGCTCCAAATGCTCTTAGCTCAGCACTGACATGGCCGCCTGGGACCTTCTCCCCTTCTTACCTCTCTTTCTCCCCCAGCATTCTCTCCAGCGTTGTTTCCTTCAGAGCGCTGCCACTGTTTCAGTTTGTGCATGTGTTCTGGTCTACTGAGTGGGGTGTGAGCTCCGTGAAAGCAGGAACCTTGTCTGTCTTACTCTCTTGCCTAGAACAGTGCCTGGCATGTAGTAGGCAGGCAAATATTTAAGTAGATGAATAAATCAGTATATTTTTGGTGATTGATGAGAAGTTGATAGTTTTTTAATAAACATATTCTGATGACCTATCAAACTTTTTGCATAGAATAGCAACCATTTTCCTAAAAAATGGTGGTAGAATATATTTTGGTAATAAAAGGAGCACAATCTTGCATGCCCTAGACTGCTAATTGCTGCTTCCTCTCAGTATCTTATTTTTCTTTCTTAGAGTCAGAACTCTGAATGTTAACTTTAACAAAATTCTGTCAGTTAAATGTAGTTCTTCTAAGAAGCCTTCTCCTCCCTCTTTCCTTCCTGTTATCTAGATGTGATTATAATGGCCGGTGCTCAAGTAGCCCTTTTGGAACATGAAGTATGGACTAAGGATGGCAGAACGGCAAGAGAGGAGCTGGGTCCCTAATGCGCCACTAAACTGGTCCTAATTATTTATGTGGATAAGAACCTCCTTCCTGTCTTGTTTAAGCCACTGAGATTTGAGGTTTTTTAAAAATATATGTAATTAAATATAATTTTAATGGGAATGTGGTAATCTGTAGGTAAGGGCTGAATCTGATATGCAATTCAACTCTTGGAGGCATGGTGGGAAGGAGGGTACATAGAGGGCTTAGAAAACTAGGATTTTCCTTATAAGTGTTTATTTCTCTAATATAGGACAGGCAAACAAGAATAAGGGATGAAAGGTTTCTTTCACCTCCCTTCTCTGTTCCACTCTGGGTTGGTATCTGGGACCACAGAGTGAGAGTTGGCTAAACTTGGTCCCAAAGGGCAGCTTCGGCCCATCACATCAGAGATCCTTGCCTTGGAGTCATGAGATGAAATGTTCATTGTTCCAAGGTGGTACCATGTGGGTATTTGGGAGAGAACATTTAGCCTGTAAGGAATGGTCAGTGCAAAGGCCCTAAGTCTTGTGTGTGTGTGGCAGGGAAGCCAGAGAAGCCAGGGTAGCCAGAGGAAGTGAGCAAAAGAGAGTCCTAGGACATGAGGCTGGGGAGGAATCCTGTAAAAGAGGAAGGAGGGAGAACAGAGTGTGTGAAGGCTTGTAAAGCATGCAAAGGGCTCTGGTTACTTTGAGGAAGATATGAAGATGCTGGAGGCATCTGAGCAACATGATACAACTTCGGTATTAAAAGGGCCACTGTGGCAACTACATGGAGAAACATTATAGAGTCAAAGGCAGACATAGGAAGACTACTTAGGGGGCAAGTGAATAATGCAGACACGAGATGGTGGTGACTGGCACCTGGGTGGGAGTGGGTGAAGGTGGCAGAAAGCAGCTGAACTCCGGATACATTCTGAAAGAGGGCTGGCAGACCTGCTGATGGAATGACCAGGAGGCATGAAAGAGACGATCCGAAGGCGGGGCTTCGAGGGGGGAAGGTCAGGAGCTGAGTCCGAAGTGATTATTAGATCCAGTTGAGGTGGGCAGGCAGACGACAGGTAGACAGCTGGACACACCGGTCTAGAAGCCAGGGAAGAGGCCCAGGCTGAAAGTAAGCACGTGAACTTTGGCATAGAGATTTTTAAAGCCACGAGGTTAGAGGAGATGATCAAGGGAGTGTGTCAGCTAGAGAAATGCTCCAAGGACAGCACCCTGGGGCGCTTGTGCTGACGGTCAGGGACAGGAGCGGCGTCCCTCCAAAGAAGATGAGAAAACGCAGACAAGGGAATGGGAGAGAAACCAAGAGAACGTGGTATCCAGCAAGCCCAGAGAAGGCAGTGTTCTGGAGGAGGGAAGTGATTCATTCTATCAACAGCTAGAGATACCCTCTTCCCTGCTTCGCCTTTTCTCTTTATTACAGCAGCGCCCCCATCTGCAGGGGATTCGGTACAAGACCCAGTGGATACCTGAAACCACCGATAATGCCGGGCCTGCTGTGTGCTATGTCTCTTCTATACAGACATGCCGGTGATAAAGTCTAATTTACAGATGAGGCACAGGAAGAGACTAACAATAGTAATAAAATAGAACTATAATGACATACTGTAATCAAAGTTATGTGAATGTGGTCTCTCTTTCAAAATAGGTGATTGTGCTGTCCTCACCCTTTTTCTTGGGATGATGGGGGATGATAAAATGCCTGTGTAATGAGATGAAGTGAGCTGAATGACGCAGGCATGTGACCCAGGGTTAGGCTACCAGTGGCCTCGGGATGGTAGGCCAGCAGGGGATCATCTGCTTCTCGACTGCGGTTGACTGAAACCATGGGTAAGGGGGGGGCCGCTGCACGTACCGCCGTCCATCAGTCTGTCATGAACATACGGAAGACGGGCGGTAAGGCAGCGGGGAGAGCTTGTGTGACTATGATGACTGAGCTAAACCCCAGTCATGTACATATAAAAGCCAACTGACAGCCGTAATATTGAGAAGAAAATCGCCAAATTCACAAATTATTTAGGAATGTGAAGGTAAGTATTAGAAGAAACGGCCGAAAGAAAGTTGGAATGGGATTCATGGACAGGCAGTAGTACGGAAGAAGCCTGCTGTTTTTCATAACTTTTAAAACTGTATTTCTGTATTATTTTGATAAAAAATGGAAAACTAGTCAGAAAAAAGAATGCATGAACTAGATACCTAGCTCCCAGGCTAAGAGCTACAAAATAACAGCCAGAGCTAGCAACTCCTTATGTCCATCAAGTATTATTCACATTCCAAGTAAGAAAGACCGTGTACCTTATGTATACACAGTACGTTATGTATAATGCAATAGGTACTGTCTTCTCACATGTAGATACTGCTTTCACCACTATGAATTAAAGGTAACCCTGAAATTGCGGTAATGTTTAATCATTGAAGATTTCATCATTCAAATGATACCCAAGTATAACCACCATTCTCTGATCATCCATATTTTTTAACTTAGTTCCTCATCCTGAGTAAGTTTAAGAACCTTTGTGAAAGCTGAATTAAAATTCTACTGGCTTATTAAGTTTATTAGAATCCCTTTGTAATAAACTCTTGGAAGGCACAGAAGATTCTTTCCATATGGAAGTAACTTCATTGACATGTCTTTCCAGTAATTCAGAGCTCCTTGAAAGAAGCTCTTAAAAGAATAACACATTTAGTCAACATAGGTAAAAATAAGTATTTAACATTTCCTAAGCGCTCTCCTTTGCAAGACAATACTTTAAGCACTTTACACATAGTTTCATTTAATTACCACAATCTCCTGGTTTCTGAGGTTGGTGCTACTACTATTCCTCTCGCAGAAGGGGGAACTGAGGCATGCCAGTTAAGTCAATTCTCAAAGACACATACACAGAGAATGGTAAAACCAGGACTAGGAGCCAGACAATCTCTCTCCATTGCCTGTGCTCTTACTGTTTATGCACAACATTAATAAATGTTGATAAAATCATTGAAATAATAAACCCAGTAACAATTTCTTTTAACTAGTGATATAAAATACAATCATCATGTTATTCATGAATGGTAGGGTGATTCTTTCCAGTGTTTGAAAGGCTGTTTATTTGATATTCTCACCTTTTTCTTTTTGTTCTGGATCATCTGTTTTTTTATTTGTTTCTGAAAAATAAAGACAAAACAAAATAAGTACAGTGAGTCACCATTCAGTATCTCCAAAACATAGGACTGTAGTTAAATGAATCCAGATAAATTTAAGAAAACCATTTCTGGGCATAGAACTCAACCTTCTTAAATCCTGAATTCTTTACACATCAAATTTGTGACAAAATATTAAGATTAAACTGCCTTGAATTAGTTATAAAAGTCACGGAGCAGTAAGTAGGGATCAGGCACCAGGCCGAGTGCCCCTCAGCAGTGCTGACACGCGCCACCTTCCCCAGCCGTACGGGCCTCCCTGGTCACAGAGGTGAATGGAGGGAGAAACGCAGGAGTGCAGCATGTCACACTGGTGGGGACACTAGCCCCACTTCCTAAGGACGTCACTCACGGACGGGGGCCCACAGAGCCCCGGGTCCTCACTGGGGGGCCCAGCTGAGTCAGCGTCTCACTGTTAATCACAGTTACAGTGTCTCTCCCACAAATGGGGCAAATAGAAATTACGATCCAGTTAATCTCCAAGGTAGACCTGTTGATTCTAGTCGCAGTAGGTACTTATCTAATCTGGGGGTATTTCCAGGAACAGTGCATGTGCACGTGTGCTGCGGTGGGGAGGGGCCCCAGTTTGGGAGGCTGAGGAAAGCTCATACCATCCTTTCCACCCAAGAGAGTGAGAGGCTGGGTACAGTCCCGGGTAGGGCCCAGGATGCAAGCATGGATCACTCAATTTCTTGGCCCCGTTTCCTACATTCATTCGTATGAAACATTTCGTTTCTTGGAGATGAGAAGTAAATCTATGGCAGGCTTCTGACACAGAAAAAAGATTTTTTAGAGGTCAAGTGTTTCTGCTCCTTTGAGGACCTAGGTGAGAGGAAGGGAACTACCTTTGCAAGGACAACATGCCAGCTTAGTTCCAAGCACACCTCGTGTCTTTTGCCTCCTGACACCCTACGGGGAAGGCTGGGGCTGAGAAAGCGGTGTGCCTAAAGATACACACATGGGCAGCTGAGAACCTCCCAAAGCACATGTTTCCTCAGTGTCATTCTCTTCCTTTCTTCAAAGAGAAAGGAAGGGATAGAGAAGTGCAGGTCTTGATTTTTGCAAGAAATGGATTTTATAAAGTTAACTGCCACACACATCCTGGCCAGCACTGCAGACGGGATGCAGGATTTTTCTCTTTTTAATTCTTCTGGATCTCTGTTGAATGTTCTAGAATTTCTGACCTTATTAACTTGAACCTTATCATCAAAAAGTTAGGCAGGGCATCATTTAATAGGATACACTCTCGTAGGCATTAGGGCAGGATCAAAGAAAGGTATCAAAAATCTCGGTGTCCGAGGAGCCCTCCCTAGTGCCTGCAGGAAGGCTGGGAGCCTCCCTGCCTTCCAGAAATCCTGGCACATGGCTGGTGTTATTTGAAAAATCAAGCACAGAATGCAAGCCTCTAACCTGACTAGGGAAAACAGATGGGGTGCTCATGAAGAGTTTTAAGGCTCTCCATATATCTTCCTACCCCCGAGGGGAAAATCGGCAAGGAGGCATGGTTTGAATCGGTCACATTTAAACAGGTGTGGGAGGGCCGTGGCTAGGTGCTCCCAGGAACAAGGGTCTCCACCTTTCCTCCTCCTCCAGTGCAGTACCTGGGATGGGGCAGCCTGGGCAAAGGCTGCCCAGCCCAAAAATTCCCAGCCCTGGGCCACGCTCTCTTTTGTGTCCCGTTCTGTCCCCTAGCTCACATCAACATGCTGAGATCTGTGACTTGAAAATGAGTATGGGAAAACACACAGGGCAGACATTTGAGCCCCTCTGGTTTTCAGTGCTTAAATTTAGCTTTGGCAAGGAGTTTTCTAGGAGATCCAGCTTACCTCACTGGCACTCTGCAGTCATTAATAAAGTGTTACTCTGCTTTACTTCACCCTCTGTACACAGGCTCCCCTGGGAGACTTGATATGGACCTCCCTGTGCCAAAGAGGAAAATGATGGCCTGGGCAGGGTGCTTACTACGTGCCAGGCACTGTTCTAAGTACGTCCTGCAGATGACTCGATTCAAAACAACTCTTCTCAACCCTGGGAGGGAGTTTCCTTTTTCAGAAAAGCGAACTAAGGCTTAGAGGATAAGAATCTTGCCAACAGTCACATGTGACTGATTTAGAAGGCTCCATATAACAATACTTTCATCACACTCTGTATATTCCAATAACAGGCAGTCCATAAATTAAACACAGCCATAGGCTCAGCCCAACCCTGTACATTACAGACATACAAGCTCACTTTTAACTGATACTTAGTGTTTAAACACTCATATCCAAAAAGAAATAGATGTTACACAATCTCTAACTGTACTAATGCAACCTTTTTTTCTTTCAACATTATTTTATTGTAATAAGGAAAACCTTATTACTTCATAAGAGTGGGATCTTAATCTTTAAAAAATTTATCATAAACCATTAAAAAAAAATCACTTTGGTGGACTCACGTACCCTGAACCCTATTGCATTCCAGCTCCAGTGCTGACCTGCTTACTGGCCAGGTCTCGCTGCACCCAATGCTCATCCAGGGCCGATACCCGAGGCCCGGTTGCCCTTCCGAGTTCCTCCTCACAGCGGTACCTGCGCCTTCCCCGGGACCCTTCCTCCCCGGCAGCCACACCGCCCAGCCTCCACACCTTTCCTGTCTCCTCCATCTCTCTGCCAGCACCACCTGAGATCAGGCCCTGTCACCATCACCTAGACTATCCCTCATTTCTGGCTGCACTTGGGCCTCCCACCAACCGTTCACTGTGTTCACTCTAGATGCCACGGATGGCCACGGGCCGGCGACCCTTTCAGCCTCTCAGACTCCCAGCTTCATCATCTGCAAGCAGGGACATCCCCATTTGCTGGGAAAGCGCAACTTCCCAACACACACGTAATGCCCTTAGCAGAGTAAGTGCAGTCAGCAAAAACCAGCTCCCCTAGTGTAGTCTGTTATTGTTTCTTTTGGGCATGCTGGAGTCAAAAGAAATACCTTCTAGAACCCCAGAAGCTTCTTCCCTAGTTGTTTGGTTCTCCTTCTCTGCCCTTCCATCTACTCAGGCTCTTTAGTCCTCCCAACCAGGCTGTGAAATCAATAGCCTCAGATGATTTCACGGAGGATCAGAAAGGCACAGAGGAGAGGGTGTGGCCTCAACAGAAAATGATCCAGACTTCCGGGTGCTGGAGAAAAGCCTACAGAGGATGGAATATTCCATCTTTACCCTGCCACAAGCAATGAAGCATAACAGTAAATGTTCAACAAAATAAATAAATGTTAATTATGAGAAATAGGTTAAGAAAGGGGTTGATGGTACTTCTTTGAGATCTTAGTCATCAAAAATGCTATAATATTCTAAGATACTAGTAAATATAAAATAAGCTGATCTAGTTACCTAACAAGACAAAATATATTTAAAAATAATGACAATATAGAGAAGAATTCTGTATTTTATTGCACTCAAATAACGTTAAACAGATGACATTTACATTATTTTTAGAAAATCCATTGATGCTGCCAAGCTTGGCATATATTTGTAAAGACAAGGCTCATTCATTCAGATATTTGGAATTAAAAAGTATCTTAAGTTGATCACAGCATAATGAATCCTCAATTTCCACAGTTCTAGAGATTAAATACAAAATTCAGTAAAATCTTACTCATTTATCAGTTCTGTCACTCCTAAGTTTCCCTAAAAAAATATGGCTTTATAAAAAGTAGTGTTCAATAGTTCACAATATGATTTAAGAGCTTTATTTGAATTTGAGTAGCAACTCTGATTCATATCACAGCTTTAGAAAATTATTGCTTTTCTTACTACTATTATATTGTGTTTTGCTACACATTGGGTAAGCATGCGCAACTCATTACATTGAACTATGATCTATAATGATAAAAATTAAAAATCTCTTTGATCACGACCCTAAAAGCAGGAAAAAAGTCATCTTATCCTTAAACAATGTTAACATACTCAAGAGCTACCTGTGACATGTAAACGAAACTACTTATTATGGCTTTTTTATAGCTCATGACCCTCGCAAAATGATGTTGCAGCTTTTTTTTTTAACAAATGAATACTTTCATCACAGTAACTATTTCTGAGCCAAAATAAACCACATTAAAAATAGAAGAAACTCTTCAGTGTAGAAAGGGAGGGGTTCATTCACTGTGGAATAGTAGCCGGCATCCAGCTCCCCACGTCCTCAGTGAACTCAGCTAAAGGCATTGCTGCCTTCGTTAGAGGAGCATTGCATGGTCGTTAGTGTTGTGAGGGCGCTATTTAATTAGCCAAAGGCGGAATAATCTTTAAGTTATGCACCAGTAATTTAAGAGACTTTCTAAAATTTAAACAAATACTGAATAGACTACAGCTATGATCTGATCGATCCCAAGTGCCAAAAAGCATTTCATTGCATGATACAGCAGGCCATTCTTTTTCCCTATGCCCTAACAAGGAATTTTAGTTTCCGCCCTCATTTTGAAAAATAAATAAAGCACGATAACTTAAGACTTTCATTGAAATATTAAATTTTTCTAATGAATAAGCTAAAAAGCTAGAGGAATCTCAAATTTTTAGTTTTACCTTAAATACTCAAAGCTAATGTAGAAATGTTTGATAAGGTTATCAGTACAGATATATACAATTCAAATCTTCACAGCTAATGATAATCTACCTCTACTGGTGTCCTTAAGAGAGCTAACGCAAGGCACTCTTAGCGGCTTTTAATAATGCGTCTACGAGTCAGTCCAATGTAGTTAGTGTTGATTACTAAGAATAGATATGTTAAAACCCTGCCAAGGCAACTGCTGCTACATCATCGATATAATTATTAACTGCTGTCTGAAAAACACACATCAGTGCAGGTAAGACTAAAAAGTTGTGTTACTAAAAGAAAAAGAAATCCAATAGATCTACTAATGCTATCAAAAAAGGACATGCAGAAATGGAACGTTTTACACGTAATTTTTTTTCTAAAAAAAAAAAATTAAAATGCGAGTGGACTATGATTCGTTCAAAACCTCATTCGTGTGCATTCCCACAGATCTTGATCTGCTCAGTAATTACGTCACAAGATCTATCACAGCCATCTTTTGGAGCGTATGGTTAGTCTGGTCCTCCTGTGGTAGTAGGGGCAGTCTTTCTGAAGCTTTAAGCATCTGCAAAAATAAGAGTAAATCTAAATTAAAGGACCAACCAGACACAGACTGTGAAATTGCTTCATTTTTATTCTACCTTTTTAAAAAAATACCACCAGAAGTAAATGTTCTTGGGTTGTTATAGCTTTTAAGGGCAACTTGATAACAGAACAATAACTACCCAGGAAAGTTCCTGGGGATTGCATGCAAAGCTGCTGATAAAAATCAGAGGTGCTTAAGCATCTGAGAATTACAACAGAATTTAACACTTTCCATCTTTTGAGAAGTATAAGCACTGAATTTCTTTCTCCCATCAGGGTGTTCATTGTACTAAAAAGAAATGCCATAGAGAAAAAAAAAATCTAGCATGATATTTGAAAACCATACATAGGAAGGGTTTTCAAGAAGTAATTGGGTAAGTTGCAGTTCAAACACGTTAATAATTTTGTCAATTTTTAATGCTACTGACAATATTAAGTTGGTCAGTTAAAAAAGTATACAGTATTTTAAAAGAAGTAAATTCACTCCTGTTCATTTTCTAACAAATTCTTTCTCATTCTAAAGTTCAGTAGCTGATTAATTTTATTATCACAGCACTGGATTTATGTTACAATTAAAGTAGAAAAGAAGCTGGTGCACCTAGATTATGATCCTTCTTTATTTATCCATCTATGTGTGTGTTCATGTGTAACCAGCAATTTTTATACAAACAGGATTATTTGGTGCTAATGTCAAGTAACCAGAAATTACATGTATACTTCAATAAATCCAACAGAAATGAGTGTTTGTCCACAAAAAAAAAAACATGTACAAGAATATTCATAGCCGCTTTCTTCATTAATAGTGAAAAACTGGGACCATTCACTACCGCCATCAGTGTAGAATGATTTTTTTTAAGTGTAACATATTTATAGTCAATAGCAATGAATAAAGACCAAATTACTGTGTGTAATAAAGGGTAGATAAAACTAAGAGTGGATGAAACTCACAGCCATGTTAAGCAACAGAAATAGTCACAAAAAAAGTAATATGTATTTATGTGTGTTTATGGTTTTATTTAATTAAGTGCAAAAGCAAGCAAACCCATCTACAGTGATACAGGTCAGAACAGTAGTTACCTGTGTTTGGAAGCTACTGAGATTTGCAAGAGGGAGAGGTTTTTAGGGTGCCAGGAGCATTCTGAGTAGTGGGTGCAAAAACGTATCACATACACAAGTTACTCCGAGGTCCATGAAATCCATGCCTCCTCATCGTCCCTTACACCCTAGCTCAAGCTTCCACCACTTCCGGCTTAGATGAACATATCTTCCCTCTTACTAGTCTCCACCTTCTTGCAGGACTGCTCTTTTCAAATCTGAATTTGATCATGCACTTCCCTGCCTGGAATTTTTCAGTAGCCTCTTGTCACTTTGGGGCTCAGATACAAATTTTTAAACATTGCATATGGGACACTCCAAGAAGTGACACCTGCCTACTCTTCCACCTTGTCTTCTTACACCTTTATATTACACCTGGTCTTGGGCTTTGTTCTGCAAACACTTGCTTCCTCTGCTCCCCACCTGCCAGCTCCTGTCACTTCCATCACCAGCTCAAAACTCAGCTACAGCACAAGGACCCACAGGAAGCCTTCTCTTGCTCTCCGTACCCTTGTCCCCAAAGCGGGGTTAGTTATCCTTCCTTCTGGGTGCTGCCCTGTATACCACCCTGAGGAGTTAATGACATCGTACTGGTTATTGTAGTCAGCTGCGGGCCCACAGGACTGGGAAACGCTAAGGGGCTAGGACTATATTGTTGTTCCTGAATCTTCATAGCCCTGGGCAGAGCCTGTACCTTAGCAGTTGCTCAATATGTACTTCTTGACTAAATGAATGATCAATCCTGTAACAATAATATTCATGTTGGGCACTTATTAACATAAGCTAAGACCTCTAAGCACTGTCAGCCTATAGCTGGTTATAAGCCTTACTGGTCATGTTAGCAGATATTGGATAACAAGGGGAGGCAACAGTGAAAGTTCTGGACAGATGCAATGGAGTGAAACCATCACCACTGCTGGAATAGTCAACAGTGGGATGACTTACAAATGTTATCTTCGTTTTCAGAGAGATGGGAGCACAGAATCACCCAGAAACACTGAGGATCACATCATCTTCATTGTTATTAACATGACCGTCATAAAACATAAAAATATCTTTTTCTAGAATGATATGGCAGGAAAATTTACTGACGAATTTCCTAAGTGACTCCTTAATCAGTCAATCAATTTGTGCTATGTATATTTATGCTGTCACGTTGCTAGAATCATATGCTATCTGATTTCAAGTAAACATGAGCTTGAGAAGAATGGTGAAAACTCACTAAAGGAGCGAGGATTACAAAATCTTTTTTTTAATCTGGTGTTCAAAATGATTGATTTCTAATATCTGAATGATCAATTCCTAGGGCTGACCTTTCAAATCCTTGTCAAGAGTAAAGCCCTTGCAAATTTACAAATATGAACAACAGATGGCAAAATTTAAACTACTGGACAACCTACTTTTCTACAATGAACCATAATAAATCTTCAGCATTCTTGAGTCCTAAATGAAGTGCTGACATATAGTAAAAGAAAGATGCCAAAGAATACAATATTTCTAGTTTTATCCCATCAAAACAGCTCTCAGAATGTATCAGTTCTTAAGTCTTCATTTATGTAAAATCCTCTAGAGCACGGCAGCTGTGGGCATGAACACTGAAGCCAGAGCTAAGGATCAATCCTGGTGCCACCACCTGTCAGCTCAGTGACCTCAGGGGGGTCACTCTGCCTTGCTGTGCCCTAGTTTTCTCCTGTGTGAAATGGAGATAACAACATGTCTACCTCTTGGGCTACTGGAAATATTAAATGAGTTAGTTCATGTAATTTGCTTAGAGCACCTATATAATGCTTAATAAATTCAACATTCACTGTCCCCTAGTGTGTAGCTGGATACAATGGTGAATTAAGACAGTTCCTGTCCCATGGAATTATCATGCTGATAAATATATTATCATGAACTTTAATGAGCAATATAAAAATTGTATAACCTAGTCTTAGAATGATCAGGGAAAGCATGGTAATCGTTATTAAGTTCTCAGGGTCACAGAAAAGTGAACTAATAAAGAGCATTTTGCAGGATATTAATTTGAATTTGAGTTTCCCATTAGGAAAATTTTAAGGATTAAAAGTTGGTAAGGAAACGGACCCTCCAATTAGTGTTTCTGCAATCCCATACATAATTAAGCACTACCACAAAATAAGTCAGCTTATTTTACAAAAAAGTTATGAATATAGATTTATGACTATTATTCTTTTGTAAAGTTGAATAATAAAAAATTTACATGTAAGATGATTAAGATAATGGGAAATAAACAAGCCAAGACAAGTACAATCATTAAAAATGACTCCTGCTGACAGCCTTACATTTTCTTTTGGCAAGGTCAGCCTGTAACAGCGCAGAGGGGATCGGTCGAGTTTGTGTGATACCAGATTACAGGTTGCAAGTTCCTGAGCAGGTCTTTCAACATCTAGTCTCTCTTGATACACCTCAAATATCAGGCTGATGAGTTACACAAAACAGTAACAGCCATAGCCACCATGTACTAGGAGCTTATTATGGGTCAGGAAGTAGGAGTATTAATCAAATCTTCATTCTTATGTGCTTTGATTATTAAGTATCTCCTCTAAAAAAGCACTTTATTCCAAGTACCCCAACCACATGGTACTTTACGTTCCAAGGAAATTCTTGGGCTGAGTTTTTAAAGCACAGAAATAAAAGGACAGAACTTTTTGGTCAGAAAATAGTATTACCTTTCATGCCTTCACTAAAGTTAAGTCAATATTAAAAAAACATGTACTGTAACTAGACATTGTAGAAATTCCTTATCTTTAGGAATCCTATAAAACAGTTTTCTTTAAAGGAATGGATAGTAATCAGAATCTCTGCCTCCTCAAGACAGAAACAAGACATTCTGTAAAGCACTCGCTCTGACAGTGAAGAGAAAACTTGGGACAGAAACACCAATTTTCCTTGCTCAATGCATCTTTCCAAAACGCAAAATATACATAAATGCCTAGTAGTCATCATGTAAGAGGTCAGCTTCTCCATGAATTTCTTTTCTCATTCATACTAAAATACCAACAACTCAGCTCTCTTAAATATTTGTACCTATTATTTTAAGTGCATCTGGTATGACAACGATCAAAACATCCCAATCACTAAATAACAAAGTCAGGCTGAGGCATCATTAAAAACATCTTGGATTTTAACAATTATTTTTCTTCCTTGAAATTCAATATTCAGTAAATTTCAGCAGGCGTAATTATTTCTACGAAAATCAGAAATAGCAATGCACACGATTGCTACAAATGTCATGTTAGGTGTAATTTGAAAAATAGGAAAAACTGAACAAATAAATGACTCAAAAAGTAAGAAAAAAATGGAAATGAAACACAGAAACAAGGAGAATACACTTGAGAAAAATGCTCTCTTAATAAAACATTTTTCCCCACATGTTAATTTCTGAGTGCAGGGATAGGTAATGTCACCTCTGAAATGCATTTGAAAGCACAGGCCTTGGTTGAAATGCTGTTCCCAGTCTTTAAATTCACTGATGATGAAAAGGACATGAGTGGGGAGGTAAAAAAATAAATGGGTTTCACGCGGTGGGCTGACAGGAAAGACAGCAGAGCACTGACAAGTCCGGGGCAGCCTGGATTGCCATGGGGCACAACTGATGCTCTCAAGGAAGGTAGGGAGGAAGAGGAGCGGTGTCCCCAATTTATGCACTATTCAATGTTCATCTTAAGGCAGTTCTGATTCCACAGCCTCCATCAAAGAGCCTGTCAATCAAAAAGAGGAAAAGGACAAACCTAACTTCTGTAACTACCACCATCTACAACAGCAAAAATCCCATGGTACTCTGATCATTCATAATCATATTCACAACTTGTGTCAGACTGAATCGATGTGTACTTTCCATTTTTTGGCTCAACTGATCAAAACCCACAAACCTTTCCTTTTCAGTTTAGGTATAATTAATCCTTCTCTCTCAGGATTTTTACTTTTCACAGAGCTAATGTGAGTATCAACAGCATATTTTAAATTAAAAAAAAGGAAATGGCAATATAGCTTGACAAAATGTCCTACCTGCTGGTATTTCCTCTTGATCTTCTGAAGGAGGCACAAATACTTCTAAAATAAATAATAAAATCACAACCCATTACATATTGCTGACCAGTGTTTCAAACCCACATTGCTGGTATTTAAGTTACGCTCATTATTTTTACAGACTTTCTGGGATTCGACTGCAATTACCATAAAAAAATAGTTTTTTATACCATCACAACAAAGAATTGGCTAGTTTCACAAGTACATTTCTCAGGGCTCTGCACAGCAGGCCATACGCTATCTGCGCAACTAACCTCAAAATGCACCTCCCAGCAAAGGAGATCTGAACTGAAACCTAGTTTTGTTAACCACAATTTTGCATCAGCCTTGATGACAAAGCTGAGAAAAGATATTTAAAGTATCATGTTACTTCTTGAAAAGTTAATTTGTAACCCTATATAAGCATGAATGAAATAAAAAGGAATTAAATTGAAATAGAACCTTAAGAATAAATCACTATCCTTAAGAAAGTTGTTTTTGAAAAATAACACTCAACATATTCTAAGAATTGCCAAAGATGTGCATATGAATTTTTTAACATTTTGTCTTTCTCCCTGGCTGCTTCAACCCACTTGCTACTAAAGAGATAGCAGACATCACCACCCAATGGTAGAATGGTATATTAATTTGATTCACTCTATAAAATTACATCACCTAGTAATATCCTCATAGCTAACAATCCATTTAACATTACCTTAGTCTAGAGATAACATTTTATCAGCTTTCATTTTGCTCTGTAAGATTTGTTAACAGGCTTTGGTCAAAAGAAGAAATTTTTAATAGCATTTTTCTAAAACTCAAAATATTTATGTGGCCATTTTAATCACTTTTCTTCTTGAAAGAATTTGCTTCTAATTATAAGAATGACAGATGCTCAGGGTTTGGACAGAGTTTCACAAAAGTGAAAAGGAAGCAGAAAAAAATCACACATATACCCACTGATCACTGTTAATATTTTGGCACATTTCCTTCTTTAAAAAATTGTGTGCATCCTATTTACAATAGCCAAGAAATGGAAGCAACCTAAGTGTCCATCAGTAGATGAATGGATAAAGAAGAGGAGGTACATATACACAATGGAATATTACTCAGCCATAAGAAGAAAACAAATCCTACCATTTGCAACAACATGGATGGAGCTAGAGGGTATTACGCTCAGTGAAATAAGCCAGTACCAAATGATTTCACTCATCCGTGGAGTATAAGAACAAAGTGAAAACTGAAAGAACAAAACAGCAGCAGACTCACAGAACCCAAGAATGGAGTAACAGTTACCAAAGGGAAAGGGACTGGGGAGGATGGATGGGAAGGGAGGGATAAGGGGGAAGATGGGGCATTACAATTAGCATATACAATGTAGGGGAGGGGGGCACAGGGCAGTGTAGCACAGAGAAGACAAGTAGTGATTCCAGAGCATCTTACTACACTGATGGACAGTTACTGTAATGTGGTATGTGGTGGGGACTTGATAATGGGGGGAGTCTAGTAACCACAATGTTGCTCATGTAAGTGTATATTAATGATACCAAAAAAAAATGGGCATAAATAAAAAAAAATTTTTTAATTGTGTGCATAAAATATGAATCACTTCCATTGTTATTTCCATCACTGATGTCATATACTAAGAAAGCCTTACTATTACTATAAGATAAATTTTCATCTAATTTTATTCTGGAAAAAATGTGCATTTAAACACTTTACCTGAAATTTATTTTGGTAATCATGTAACAAGAGGACTTTTTAAAAGTAAACAGCTAATTAATTATACCAGGACAACCTAAGAGAGTTACCAATTGATATAGCCTACTTTTTCTTACTGCAAGATTTTCTAAACCCATTTCAATCTGGCTCTCAATCAATTTACTCAAATAGCTTTAAGCTAAGATCACCAACAATCTCCACATGGCCAAATGCAATTAATACTTCTCAGTCTTTAAATTCCAATGGTGAGAGCATAAAACACATTCCTTCTTCCCTTATGCCCTTTCATATTCTTGTCTACTGGTTTTCCTCTTGCCTTACTGGTAGTTCATGCTCCTCCAGACCTCACAGTATTGGGATTCCTGAAAGCTCAGTCCTGGGATTGCTTACCTGGGCTCTCTGTGCAACCTCCAAAATGACCTTACCTGCTTCCACAGAGTTCATTAATTCCAAGTTCATGATGATTTCCAAACTTTTTTTTTCTTTTATTTTGGTATCATTAATGTACAATCACTTGAACAACAATATGGTTACTAAACCTCCTATTATCAAGTCCCCCACACATACCCCATTACAGTCACTGTCCATCAGCGTAGTAGGATGCTACAGAATCGTTACTTGTCTTCTCTGTTAAATACTGCCTTTCCCATGTCCCACCCTGCTACATTATACATACTAATCGTGATGCCACTTTTCCCCCCTTATCCCTCCCTTCCCACCCAGCCTCCCCAGTTCCTTCCCCTTTGGTAACTGTTAGTCCATTCTTGGGATCTGTGAGTCTGCTGCAGTTTTTCTTTGTTCTTATACTCCACAGATTAGTGAAATCATTTGATACTTGTCTTTTTCGGCTTGGCTTAATTCACTGAGCATAATACCCTCTAGCTCTATCCATGTTGTTGCAAATGGTAGGATTTGTTTTCTTCTTATGGCTGAATAATATTCCATTGTGTATATGTACCACCTCTTCTTAATCCATTCATATACTGATGGACACTTAGGTTGCTTCCATTTCTTGGCTATTGTAAATAGTGCTGCCATAAACATAGGGGTGCATCTGTCTTTTTCAAACTGGGCTGCTGCATTCTTAGGGTAAATTCCTAGGAGTGGAATTCCTGGGTCGAATGGTGTTTCTATTTTGAGTTTTTTGAGGAACCTCCATACTGCTTTGCACAATGGTTGAACTAATTTGCATTCCCACCAGCAGTGTAGGAGGGTTCCCTTTTCTCCACATCCTCACCAACATTTGTTGTTGTTTGTGTTTTGGATGTTGGCCATCCTCACTGGTGTGAGGTGATAATCTCATTGTGGTTTTAATCTGCATTTCTCTGATGATTAACGATGTGGAGCATCTTTTCATGTGCCTGTTGGCCATCTGAATTTCTTCTTTAGAGAAGTGTCTATTCATGTCCTCTGCCCATTTCTTAATTGGATTATTTGCTTTTTGTTTGTTAAGGTGCGTGAGTTCTTTATATATTTTGGATATCAACCCCTTATTGGATATGTCATTTATGAATATATTCTCCCATACTGTAGGATGTCTTTTTGTTCTACTGATGGTGTCTTTTGCTGTACAGAAGCTTTGTAGTTTGGTATAGTCCCACTTGTTCATTTTTGCTTTTGTTTCCCTTGCCTAGGGAAATATGTTCATGAAGAAGTTGCTCATGTTTATGGCCAAGAGATTTTTGCCTATGTTTTTTTCTAAGAGTTTTATGGTTTCATGACTTACATTCAGGTCTTTGATTCATTTTGAGTTTACTTTTGTGAGTGGTATTAGACAGTCACCCAGTTTCATTCTCTTATATGTAGCTGTCCAGTTTTTCCAACACCAGCTGTTGAAGAGGCTGTCATTTCCCCATTGTAAATCTACGGCTCCTTTATCATATATTAATTGACGATATATGCTTGTTTGTATCAGGGGTCTCTATTCTGTTCCACTGGTCTATGGATCTGTTCTTGTGCCATTACCAAATTGTCTTGATTACTGTGGCTTTGTAGTAGAGCTTGAAGTCAGGGAGCATAATTCCCCCTGCTTTATTCTACCTTCTCAGGATTGCTTTGGCTATTCGGGGTCTTTTGTCATTCCATATGAATGTTAGAACTATTTGTTCTAGTTCACTGAAGAATGCTGTTGATATTTTGATAGGGATTGCATTGAATCTGTATATTTCCATTTGTTAGTGTACTCTTTAATTTCTCTTAGAGTGTCTTGTAGTTTTCAGGGTATGGGTCTTTCATTTCCTTGGTTAGGTTTATTCCTAGGTATTTTATTCTTTTTGGTGCGATTGTGAATGGAATTGTTTTCCTGATTTCTCTTTCTGCTGGTTCACCATTAGTGTATAGGAATGCAACAGATTTCTGTGTTTTAATTTTGTATCCCACAACGTTGCTGAATTCAGATATTAGATGTAGTAGTTCTGGAGTGGATTCCTTAGAGTTTTTTATGTACAATATCATGTCATCTGCAAACAGGGAGAGTTTTGACTTCTTCCTTGCCAATCTGGATGCCTTTCATTTCTTTGTGTTGTCTGATTGCCATGGCTAGGACCTCCAGTACTATGTTGAATAGAAGTGGAGAGAGTGGGCATCCTTGTCTTGTTCCCGATTTTAAAGGAAAAGCTTTCGGCTTCTCGCTGTTAAGTATAATTTGGCTGTGGGTTTGTCATATATGGCCTTTATTATGTTGAGGTACTTGCCCTCTATACCCATTTTCTTGAGAGTTTTTATCATGAATGGATGTTGAATTTTGTCGAATGCTTTTTCAGCATCTATGGAGATGATCATGTAGTTTTTGTCCTTCTTTTTGCTGATGTAGTGGATGATGTTGATGGATTTTCGAATGTTGTACCATCCTTGCATCCCTGGAATGAATCCCATTTGATCATGATGGATGATCTTTTTGATGTATTTTTGAATTTGGTTTACTAATATTTTGTTGAGTATTTTGAATCTATGTTCATCAGGGATACTGGTCTGAATTTTCTTTTTTTGTGGTGTCTTTGCCTGGTTTTGGTATTAGAGTGATGTTCATCTTGTAGAGTTTCGGAGTATTCCCTCCTCTTCTACTTATTGGAAAACTTTAAGAAGGATGGGTATTAGGTCTTCACTAAATGTTTGATAAAATTCAGCAGTGAAACCATCTGGTCCAGGAATTTTGTTCTTGGGTAGTTTTTTTATTACCAATTCAATTTCTTTGCTGGTAATTGGTCTATTCAGATTTTCTGTTTCTTCCTGCGTCAGCCTTGGAAGGTTGTATTTTTCTAGAAAGTCGTCCATTTCTTCTAGGTTATCCAGTTTGTTACCATATAATTTTTCATAGTATTCACTCATAATTCTTTTTATTTCTGTGGTGTCCATAGTGGTTTTTCCTTTCTCATTTCTGATTCTGTTTATGTGTGTAGACACTCTTTTTTTCTTGATACATCTGGCTAAGGGTTTATCTGTTTTATTTTCTTGAAGAACCAGCTCCTGCTTTCACTGATTCTTTCTACTGTTTTATTCTTCTCAATTTTATTTATTTCTGCTTTAATCTTTATTATGTCCCTCCTTCTCTGACTTTGGGCCTCCTTTGTTCTTCCTTTTCTAGCTTCATTAATTGTGAGCTTAGATTGTTCATTTGGGGTTGTTCTTCTTTCCTGAGGTATTACGATATACTTCCCTCTTAGTACGGCCTTTGCTACATCCCACAGATTTTGTGGTGTTGAATTATTGTTGTCATTTGTCTCCATATATTGCTTGATCTCTGTTTTATTTGGTCATTGAACCATTGATTATTTAGGAGCATGTTATTAAGCCTCCATGTGCTTGTGGGCTTTTTGGTTTTCTTTGTGTACTTTATTTCTAGTTTCATACCTTTGTGATCTGAGAAGCTGGTTGGTACAATTTCAATCTTTTTGAATTTACTGAGGTTCTTTTTGTGGCCAAGTGTATGATCTATTCTTGAAAATGTTCCATTTGCACTTGAGAAGAATGTGTATCCTGCTGCTTTTGGATGGAGTGTTCTGTAGATGTCCGTTAGGTCCATCTATTCTAATATGTTGTTCAGTGCCTCTGTCTCTTTATTTATTTTCTGTCTGGTTGATCTGTCCTTCAGAGTGGTGTGTTGAAGTCTCCTAAAATGAATGCATTGCATCTATTCCCCTTTAATTCCGTTAGTATTTGTTTCACATATGTAGTTGATCCTGTGTTGGGTGCATATATATTTATAATAGTTATATCCTATTGTTGGACTGACCCTTTTATCATTATGTAATGTCCTTCTTTGTCTCTTGTGACTTTCTTTGTTTTGAAGTCTATTTTATCTGATACAAGTACTGCAACTCCTGCTTTTTTTCTCCCTTTTAGTTGCATGAAATATCTTTTTACATCCCTTTACTTTCAGTCTGTGGATGCCTTTGGGTTTGAAGTGAGCCTCTTGTAGGCAGCATATAGATGGGTCTTGTTTTTTTATGCATTCAGTAACTCTGTTTTTTGATTGGTGAATTCAGACCATTTACATTGAGGGTGATTATCGATAGGTATGTACTTATTGCCATTGCAGGCTTTAGATTCGTGGTTACCAAAGGTTCAAGAGTAATTCCCTTACTATCTAACGGTCTAATTTAACTCACTTCATATGCTATTACAAACACAACCTAAAGTTTCTTTTGTTTTTTCCTCCTTTTTCTTCCTCCTCCATTCTTTGTATTTTATGAATCATATTCTGTACTCTTTGTCTAGCCCTTAGGAATACTTCTATTTAGCCTTAGGAATACTTCCATCTATAGGAGTCCCTACAAAATGCACTGTAGATGTGGTTTGTGGGAGGTAAATTCTCTCAGCTTTTGCTTATCTGAAAATTGTTTAATCACTCCTTCAAATTTAAATGATAACCTTGCCGGGTAGAGTATTCTTGGTTCAAGCCCCTTCTGCTTCATTGCATTAAATATTATCATGCCACTCCCTTCTGGCCTGTAAGGTTTCTGTTGAGAAATCTGATGATAGCCTGATGGGTTTTCCTTTGTATGTGATCTTTTTTCTCTCTCTAGCTGCTTTTAAAAGTCTGTCTTTATCCTTGATCTTTGCCATTTTAATTATTATATGTCTTGATGTTGTCTTCCTTGGGTCCTTCCCCAGATTGGGGAAGTTTTCAGCAATTACCTCCTCAATGACACTTTCTATCCTTTTTTCTCTCTCTTTTTCTCCTGGTATCCCTATAATGCAAATATTGTTCCATTTGGATTGGTCACACTGTTCTCTCAATATTCTTTCATTCTTAGAGATTCTTTTTTCTCTCTGTGCCTCAGGTTCTTTGTATTCCTCTTCTCTAATTTCTATTCCATTTACCGTCTCTTCTAATCTGCTGTTAAATCCCTCCATGGTATGTTTCATTTCAGATATGGAATTTCTTAATGATTGAATCTCCAACTTAAATTTGTAACTGAGTTCTTGAATATTTTTCTGTACCTCCATAAGTATGTTTATAATTTTTATTTTGAACTCTCAGGAAGATGGTGAGTTCAGTTTCATTTGGCCCTTTTTCTGGGGTTTGTGAGATTTTGGTCTGAACCATGTTCTTTTTACGTTTCATATTTCTGTGTGGTGCCCACTAGTGTGCAGAAACTCCAGTCTCTGGAGCTGCTCAGCCCCTAGAGTGATGTTGGGGGTTGTAGGGGAGCGGAGCTCGTGCCTGGTGGGAGTAAAGATCTGTTTCCTGATTCCTGTCTGCAGTGCCTGTCTCCAGTGTCAGAGCCAGTGGGCCGAGCACACATGTGTAGGTTCTGTGCTCAGTGTCTCTAGGTGTTATAGGCGGGGCCTCCCTTTGGCTGGCCTTATGCCAGCACAGTGACTGCTGGTTTGCAAACAGGTGCTGTCAGGCCAGGAGGAAGTCTCGGCAGGCTGCATGTCACAGTGGGGGTCCTCAGAGCTGAGTAGGCAGTCATGGGGATGGAGCACCTGAAGCTCCTCAAAGTTCTCAACCAGCTGGGCAGAGCACGCCCAGACAACCTTGTCTAGCTCTCCCTTCTCCCGTGCAGCAAGCTCCGTGCAAACCCCACCCCTTCAGCAGCTCTCTTGTTGCTAGGAAGCCTCTCAGACCGCCTGCCCCTCCTCTGACACAGAGCAGCCAGATGTGGATCCCGTCCTCCCCAATGGCCAGAATGTCAGTCTCTCAAGCACTCGGACTGTCCAAGCTCCCCAACATCCAGAGCACCACACAATATAGGTTTCCGCTCACAAAGCAGATCTCCAGGGCTAGGCGCTCAGCAGTCCCAAGCTTCCACCACCACCCCCCACTCCTCCTGCCGTGAGCTGGGGTGGGGGAAGGGCTTGCGTCCCCCCGGATTAAGGCTTTTGTTCGTTACCCTGTTTTGTGAGGTCTGCTCTGTTCGTGAGGTCTGTATGCAGTCTGGTGCACCCTTCTTTCTTCTTGCTGTTTTAGGGTTAATTGTATTAACTAACTATATTTTTGTACTATTTGTGGTTTTGGGAGGAGTTCTCTGCGTCAGCTCTCATGCCGCCATCTTGAATCTCCTGTCTGATTTCCAGACTTTTATATCCACATCAGACCTCATCCACCTAGTTCGGATAGGCATATCCAAACTCCCTACCTGATACTATCACATAATTCCCAAACTTAAAGTATCTAACAGGGAGCCTTTGATTTTCTTCCCTAAGAGTTTTTTCTACATCTTAGTTTTCTTCTCAGTAAATGGTCCCATCATCTAACACTTATTCAAACCAAATCAAAGGCCCCCTTTATTCCGCTTTACTTCACAACCATTAGAAAGTTCCATCAGTTGTAAATCTGAAATATATCTCAAGTTCAAAACTTTCCTCTATTTCCACTGCTATGATCTTACTCCAGGCCACCATGGCCACTTCCCTGGACTAATACCATTAGTTTTCTAACAAGGTGGTCCCTGCTTCCACTCGTGCTCCACCCAATAAATTCTCTAACTAGGTGTGGAAATAATTCTTTAAAACATAAGTCAGATTATACCATAGCTCACTTAAGTATTTCCATAAATTCTTACTGCACTTAGAATATAATCCAAATTCCTCACTAGGTCCTCCAAGACCTCGACTGATCAGTCTTCTGTCGCTTTATTGCTTAAGCCAATTCAGGTTCGGTTTTCTGTTACCTCCAACACAAAGTAACCTTACTGACATAGAGAGGGAAGGACAGCAGAGGTTAAGCACAGGGTTTCTGTAGCCAGATCTGTACTTTTCAACAGATCATCCTACTGACATTACTTCAGATGCATTTGAAGGGGATGAGTATGGAATTAAGAAGACTAGGTAGAAGGCTGCTGCCACGGCCCAGGAAGATGAGGGCTGAGCTGGATCACCAAAGCGACAAAGAAGGGATCTGAGACATGTTTAGGGAGCCTATTCACTAGGACTAGATTAACTACAGAGACAGGAGAGGAGGACTCAGTGACGACTCCTGGTTTGGGACTCCAAGGACATACTGATGCAACCAGCCAGGAGAAACAGGGGAAAGAGGCCACTGGCAGGCATGTGAAGATGACGCGTTCCTGCTCACTGTCCATTTCGGGAGCTGCAGGAGCACAGAGACCGCAGACCGGGCTAAAGGAGCACAGTCCGGAGCCCTGCGGCCCACCAGAGGTTCCCTCAGAAGTCTCTGCTATGTCCTCTACTGACTTATCAAAATGCCTGCAATGTTTTAGGAAAAGCTATTTCTAAAACACAAGAAAGGCTGGGCCAAGCTGTGTATGTAATGTCACGACTTCTATACAAAACAATGTATGTGGGGTGGGTTGGATGGAGCTCTTCCTAGGGATCTTGGGTTTCCATTTTCTGATTCTAACTGAATAAAAACAGACTCAGATATGGTCTTCACAGAGAACTGAGTAATCAGTGGTAGGAGAAAATCTGAACTCAATCTTGCCTGCTACCTGGTAATGAATCTGCTGTACACTGTGGTTCCACAGGACCTGTACAGGGGGTCTCTCCCGGCAGCTAAGTGGACAAAAAGGCCAATTACAGTATCCCTCATTCCCTCCACCTTCCCTATCTGCTCCCATTTCAGTCAGTTGTACTATTTATTATCTATTCTGCCTGACCAAGCTCAAAAGCAGTAACATTTAAGGTGAAAACCAACAGTTAGCAGCTCATAAATGAATTCTCCAAGTAATTCTATTAGCAAAATTCCCCCTTACATGTTCCTTGTGGCTACCTGCTGTTGTTAAAGCATGTGGACCGGAGTCAACGGCAGGCCCTGAACCTGGGTTAAACCAGCTTAGCCACGTCTAGCCCATAACCTGGAACCAGGCACTTGGCCTCTCCCTCTGCTTCCGTTCTCCTTCTGTAAAATGTGCAATGATACCTCTTGCCCCACTCCTTCTCCAGTGCCTATGGTCAGGAAGACCTGACATGCCCTTTGTGAAAGAACTTTGCAAACTGTTAGCAACTATATAAACTGAAGTGTGTCAAAGCACCACTATGTAATACATGAGCCTTTTTTTTTCTTTTTTCAGAAACTAACTCTTCACTTCCAAAAATTTTTTTTCAGCTGAAAAACAACATAAAGGACCCAATCTCAATTCATCTCTGCCCAGTGCACCCCTACTCACAAAATCACATTGCCCTACTTGGAGCAGCCCTCCTCACTCTAACCAGTTATTTTCTTTTATACTATGTTGTCTTTAATTCCATTATTGTGTTTTTCGTAATCTTTAATTACTTTATCATCTGTTTGCCCACTAGAATGCCAACCCCAATGAAAACAGAAATTCCGTCTCATTTTTTCCTGTCCTCCTAGCCCCTGAGCACTGTATAGAAAGCAAAAAGTAAGTGCTCAATATATACATGTTGAATGCATGAGCATAATTTTAGTATGAAAAGTATTAACTATCTCTATAAAACTAACTGACCTAAAATTATATTTGAATCTTCTGCAACATTACCAAGAACAAAAACAAAAGAAAACCTCACACATCTTTCATTAACTTATTTCCTCAGATACCTGAACTTGACCCTTTTTAGGCCAGGGCTTCTTACTGAGAAGTTGTAACATTCAGAAGTATTTACATCAGCCCAGCACATCAACTTTAATTCCCACATATAGTCAAGAACACATCAAATTGGCTGATATAATCTCTTTTGATATAAAATTTGCACCATAAATAGGGAAAAAATACACTGACAATTCCAATTATGTTCTTGTGCCTGGAAAACAACTTGTATTTCTTACTACATCTACTTTTGTTCCACAAGTTATATGAGTTTTAACAAATATGGGGGGTGGGGAAGCTGACTTGCAGGAAACATCTGCTTAGAGAAAAAGCTTATGTGAACTTTCTATCCCTTCAATTTCTGATGGTTCATATGCCATAAAAGACACAGAAACAATAGTCCTTTAGCATTGTATAACTCATTGTAACACAACATTGGCTGTAGAGTTCAAGGAGCATGTCTAACTTATCCTTGACCTCTGGGGTTTAGATCTCTGGGAAACGCCAGCCACAGATCGGGTGGCAGAGTCTGGGCTGGAGTGAAGCAAGCCCAGGTTCAAATGCCAAGTCGGCCATGTTTTAGCCACAGGGGGCGGCCAATTCTGTACTCTCCCTTCCTGTAAAATGTGACAAATCAAGGTTCCTTCCCAATCATTGCTACCAGGATCCAATAATCTGTTTACTCCAGGGTGATGCTAAATTCTCCTTTTTAATTGCTTCAAGTCTGTGGTGGAAGCTCTGCCCTGCGTATCAGCCTGGACCCAAGCTTCCACCAGGCTGGTTCTCTACTTTGTTCAGCGAACGATACTCAGGTCTTCCTCCTGGTGGCACCTTGCAGAGTGAGGGTTCAGCTGCCTGGCCCGCAGTTTGTTACGCTAACCACAGGCCTGTGCTCATTTCTCGCCTCCTGTTCTTGCACGGGCCCAGTGCTGCCCTGCTCTACTGGACAGAAGGTTCTGTTCTCTGCAGCAGCCTCTTCTCTTGCTCAAGGGGGTTATGGCATTCTTACCAACCTGATCCCCACTTTTTCCATCTTTCAAAATGCCTCAAATTTTCTGGAACACTAAGAGCAAACTTTATTTTCCTAGCACAGTTATGTTCTTTTTGTTCATTTAATAAAGAAAAACGTTTTGAGCACCTACTGTGGCTCAGATATTCATCTCAGTGGTGAGGTAGAACGAGGGACAATTTTTAATAGATGTTTTCTTTTTGGTGGCATTTGTAAAATGAAGCAGCACTGAATGTGTGCTCACTCTGTCACCCTGAACAGGGTAGCATTTAAACATGCTCAGGTTTCTACCAACTCAAGATAAAGCCCATTCTGGGGCCTGCTTCTTCTTGGCCTCTCTCTCCTTCCTCCGTTTCTTTGAAGAGTCATTCATGTTTGCTGCCTCATCTCCCCACTTGGTCCCTGCACCCACCCTGTAGCCGATGCCACAGCCCTGGGGCCCCTCCCCTCAGACCTTCAACGAGACCTCATTCAGCCTAAGGGACCCTTCCCTCCCTCACCACCCTAATCTCCTGCAGCAACTTCCTTCACAGACACCTCTGCCCTTGGACTCCAGTGTGACTGTATTCTCCCTTTACCCTCTCATTGTCCTTCCCGGGCTTCTTTACCACTTCATCCTTTTCTACCCAGGCCTTAAAAGTTGGGTTTCACCAAAGTGCAGCCACAGACCCTTGTCTCTTCCCACTCTACCCCTTGGCCTTGGCTTCAGTCACCATGACATACCGATTCTCAAACTCATAGCCCCAAATCATACTCTTCTGAGAGTCACACACCATCAATCGGCTTATTCAACGGCTCCCCTTGGATGCTCTACAAGCACTATCAACATGTGCAGACTGGACTCATGACCTCCACCCAGCTCCTGTTTTCCAGTCTTGCCTTATCTTCCCGTCTTAGGAAAAGAGTGCTGATATCCATCAAGTGCATAATCTGGCTCTGGGGATGAGGTTCTCAACACCGAGCTCTCTCTTCCCTGCTACACCCACACATGAAGGCCTGTCAGTTTTACCTTCTGGTATTTCTCAGCTTGGTCCACTTCCTTGCACCTTCGCTGCCACCATCCTGCTTTAAACTACTTTCATCTCTGTCCAGTGGAAACAATTCTTGCCAAGGTCACCGGCAAGGCCTCTGTAGCACTAGACAGAATGGGTCCTTGGCGGACCCACTGGTGAACATCCCTTTCTTGAAACTGATCTCCGACTACTCACTTGGCAGAGGTGGGATCAGGGCATGATGAGGTATGGATGAGTGCAGTAACCTAACTGGTCTCCCCAAATCTACTCGTCTCTCTCCAGATTATTTGCTACATGTTAGGCCAATCAGCCGTTAGAACACACAGATCTGATTTTGTAGTCCCTTAAACAATGCTCTAAGGTGAAGATGAACATCCTTGACCTGCCTACAGGCCACCTTCCTACCTGGCATTTCAGTCTCAGCCCACACCTCTCCTCCTGCTCAGCATTGCAGACATACCTGCCCACCCCAGAGGCCTCATACTACGATTCAGCCACCTTTCCCCTGGCCCCATCAGTTGTTCTAATCTTCAGCTCAAACTTCAGGGAAGCCTTCTCTAGTCCATAAACCAGGTAAGGTCTCTTTACTATATACTCTTGCTATACACTGTTCTCATTCTCACTAGCACTTAGCACAAATGTAGTTGAATACTACATTGAAATTATTTGTGTAATTTCTGCCCCCTGTTAAAATATAAGATCCATGGGAATATGGACCACATGTATGGTCTTCACTACAACTGCTCCAATATCCTATGTTTTGGATACAAGATATTTAATACATACTCAGTATACAAATAAATAAATCAATTGTATGGGACAGCACTGTCATGTCCCAGGTATACCCAATGAAGCGTGATGATTTCTAGGATATTGTTCATGTGGAAAGGCAGTTCCTTTGGTAAGCCACATGGGGAATTTAACATAGAATATATTCCTTTCTCCCACTGAAAAATGGGTTTTCATCTTATTTACGGCTTCATTATATAGTCATTTGGCTTCCCTAGTGTGACTCCTGAATTCCACAAAATATCCTTTCAGCACACAGTGAATAATTCTCTGTTCTCTTAGAACTGTTTTGTTCGAAAAAGTTCATGTTCTATAGAATGGTAAGCCAAAGGGTCATACCAAATCTTGATCCCTTAGATCGTATTTATCACTCTTGGTTAACATTTAATATTTTAATTTATATTTATTATGATAGGCTGCCTATGAAAATACATTTATCTTTACAAGATCATTTTTAGCATGGTATCAAATTTTACACTTCCTTCAAGTTTGATTGTATTTTTAAAGTTCTCTAGATCTAGTCTGAACATTGCATTCCGCACATGTGCTTTCCAGCATATTTAGAAAAACACTATAATGACCGACAGAAATTAGAAATCTCTCAAATCCCACCTCTACATGCAACTTTTGATTTCTAAATTCCTATTTTCTCCTTAAAATTCAAGTGAAAAGAAAATCTAAATGCAATCTTAGTGGCCAAGTTAATCAATTTCTTATAAGAAATATTAATTCCTAGAGATAGAATCCAGAGTTCTTCCAATGGTATCATCCATATCCCACTGGAAATAGCCACTGGGATGGTATCTTGGTAGGGTCTCAAATCTGAAATATACATGCTTAATAAACTAGCCTATCAGGTCCATACATAGCCATTCCCAATTTTCTTTCATTGAGATTTGTCAACTACCGTAAGACTATAAATTTCTGGGGAGTAGGAACTCTCTATTACTCACACTTGAATGTCAAGTCTTCAAGCATCTAGCAAACCATCTAGAAAGTGCTCCATATCTGACTCAAGCAGTGTGCATTTCTTCATCCTTCTTGCTCCACACACAAAATTACACCCAACTGACCTCTTTCCTTCTACAGAGTCGTCTTTGAATATATTGGAATAAAAAGGATACACCATTGACTCTATCATTTCTTAGTCATATGAACGTATATAAATTATTTACATTCTCTGAACCTTATTTCTCTCATTTGGAACATAGTAAAAATATAATCTACTTCATGGAATTTAATAGAACAGCACAAGAAGTCCTTGGGCAACAAAAGAAGCTGTAATTTTCTAAATCTGAATCTAGTACCACTGACGCCACCCAAATACCAGAACCCTTTTCCCTACACTGCCTTTAAGCCTGGATAGAAATTCTTCTGTACCTTTCTTCAGGCTGGCAGATCAATCACCTTTACTTTAAAGAATGGGATTAATCTGTAGAAGCAGTTAGAATAAACTTTGACTGAAGTAGTTTTCCAAGCACAAGACACATTTTAGTCAAAAGAAGGTTATGGCTATAAAGTAATGAGATGTTTTCTTGAATAAGTTTTGACTGTTTCCTAAGGCAACCTACAAAGAGTTTAAGAAATCTTTTAGGTAATGATGGAACCACTGGACTAGATAAACCACCTCCCTTAGTAAATTCTTTGAAAATTACAATTCATTTGGATGTTTTAAGTTATGCTATTGGCAGCTTAAAACATTATTCTCTATAGAGTCAAACTGTGAGTAGATTTTAAAATAAGTAGGCAGGTATAAGGTTAAGAAGAATTTGCAAACCTTGTTCATTATAGTCTTGATATGTTACATCATCTGCAAAAAAGAGAAAAAAAACAAAATAAGTGGTAAATGAGTTATTCTGTGTAACTGCTTAGCTAAATAACACAACTTAATCTCAAATATAGAATTCCATTCCTTTCAATAGTAATGTCTGCATAGCCCATGATAAATGCCTCTGCCCAAAACAGCTAGAGGAAAAGGCCAGTAGATTATTTCCATAAAAATTCCTCAAACTGGTATAAAGCAAGATATGCAAAAGTGGCATTAGAAATTAATATCCTGTCTCACTGTGGAGCTGGTAGTAGATAAGGCAAAATATGACAGCCTTACATTCTTATAATAATCTAATTTTGTTACAAAGCAAAAAGTCTTGTATGAGGTGTGTTACAATTACTTCTTTGACTCCTAAAGTCAAAGAAAAATTGCCATGTTAACATATCATTGCAACAAAAAGTATTACGTAATGTTTAAGATCTAAATAAAATGTCCACTTATACCTGCCACATGGTACATTCTTTCATCATCATCTACTACTGGTTCAATGGAATCTAAGAGGAAAAAAAAACAAACTTTTTCCAAACATGTAAAAATTAAACACATTACTAGAAAACAGCACTCTGCAACATTTACATATCAATTCTAATCTTCACAACCATGTAAAATATTATCATTTAATAAAACGTCAGTGGAATAAAGATCTATAATTTGTTAAGTCTCAAAGATAGGAAGGAGCAGAACTAGGATTCACACGCAGTCTGATACTGCATGTCAGACAGCCTCATTCACTTCCAAATATTCTTGCCAGTATCTCATCTATAAAGATCAAACCCCCAATGGTGGTTTAAAAAACACATCTCAATTTTCCCTCATTTTTTCTATGTAATATTAAACTATATTCAGAAATGTCTATAAATACCTGGGCAATCAAAAACCATTATGAGCATGCTGAAGAGTGCTCTGTGCTGAGTCAGAGCAAGTCACTGACCCTGGGCTAGAACAGCCTTGGCTACTGCCTCAGACAGAAACATGGGTCACAAACCTGGACTCTCCTGCTCATACACCATCTCTTCCACATCCTGATTATAGGCCTGTGAAGCTACAAGTTAGGAAATAATTAGGAAATTGCAAATACATCTCAAATAAGAAGGATTACACTTGATATTCAAAATAGGAAAAGCATAATTTCTAGCAATGATAGAAATGTAAAATAAAATCATGCTGCTCAAACTCACATTCACTCATGAAACAGATACTACCTGTGCTAAATGCCAAATACAAAAATAAATAAATCCCCATTATTCAATGGATTTATAATCAAATCACGAAGAACTATATTCTCATTTAGCTTATGTGAATTCAACTGTATTCAGCCAAACAAGAATGAAACAGAGAGACAGACAGACAAGCCACGTCCATCCACTTAGCAAGCACCTGCCACAGAGTAAGCCTGAGCAAGGACACACATATTTCCCAGGCCCTCACTTGGTCTCAATACCTGAGAACTCCCAGACTGCAATACAGTTCTAACATTCACATATATATAATACAGTGTTGAGATGACACAGGTCCTAACTGTCAGCCAGTATCACATGGGGCTCAAGCAAAGACAGAGGATCTATTTCAACAATGGAAGAAAAACTGGCCAACAATATAGGCTTACTGAAAGATGTGTCCACTTGCAGAGTGGCCTTATCTTCTGGGGGCATGACATGTGACAATACAAAATGTTCACCTTTCACTGACTCTGCAATTTAAGACTACAAAATATGCAATTCAACCCTATCTTTGACCTAGTAATCCCACTCTGGGAATTTATCCTTAGGAATAAATGTTATAATATGTAGTATATACAAGTATATATTATATATAAAATAACATAATTACTAACTGTGCATTATATATGTTTAGTATATTAGAAAACATTACTAATAAAACTCACAGATAATATTTTATTATTAATAAAATAATCACAGGTAATGTTTTCTCACTCATAATGTTTTTACAGGAAAAGACTCATTCTAATGGAAAAAGGGTAGCATTAAATTAAAATCTCACCAGTCTCTTCTACAGGGTAACTATCTTCAGTTTCTGAAAAAAAATAGCAATATATCAATATTACTATTTTCATAAAATGGTATGTATATATACTGCCTAGGTATATTCTGAATATATATGCTTATCATTGATTTTTTGAAAGCAAATAACTGTTAGACCATGAAAACATCAAATGTCTGCTAAACACTTTATCTTTCACTAGAACTACACTTAGAAATGTCTCATACATTCTTTTATTTGATTTACGAACACCATAACCTGGGCTAAAGAGCATGATTTAGATGGAGTACCAGTTACAAAGGCTGGAACCAGGAAAGGGGCTGATTTCTAGTTTACATGCCACTGTGGTGTTCCGTTTTCTAAAGCAAAAGTACATTCTACAGATGGGAACACGCAGGGAGAACAGAGGAGACTTTCTAAGTCTGGGGAGCTCAAAGGTAACCATGTTGATGACGTAACCATGTTGATGACGTAACCTGACAGAAACTGCTACCACCACAGGCTCCTTGCCCCTCACACGATCCTTGTTACACTAACAGCTATATGAAGTGGACATATTTTTAATTTCTGAAAGCTTTTAATAAGCAACTTTTAAGTTTAAACTGAACCTATGTCCCAATTAAAGATTAGGTCAGAAAATAAAGTTCCTTCATTCATGAACTTTTTTATAAGTGTTTTTTCTTACTCCAATCTATAATTCCTAACCTCAAGAATATCAAATTCCTTATGTTCTGGATTATTTGAGCATCTTAACTGAAATCTGTTGTATAAGCAGCATCTAAGATACCAAAATTCTGAGCCACTGTCAATTTTCCTGAGCTACCTTAGTGGAAGATGGGAGGGAGCAAGGGGTGCCCGGCAGATATGGACATCATTTCATCAGCATCCCTATTCAGAAACCAGAAACACTTTTCCCCATAGAAATCATGACATACATGCTAACCAAAGGTCTAAAATGCTACAGCTAGTTTATAAATGCCTATTTTCAATGTACACTGTAGTTGAAAGCATATACCCAATGCATTTTGAGTTTACATTTTTCACAGATAATTATGCACTAATACAATTCTATAGGTTGTTATGGAAACCAAACCATCACTTCTAACATTATTTCTAGGAAGAGTGCATTTCCTGCTCTCAACAACAGGTATGAATATAAGCTTTTGTAAATACATTCATTCATAAATTAGGAGCTGCCTGCTTCCAAAGTAATTTCCAATATATTAAATATTGTGAGAAGTAGATAACCTTTATTTTTTCATTACTTTAATGCTTTTAAAAAAAGTCCTTGCAACCATTATCCAGCTACCTCTCCACTCAGTTTTTACCTGGACAAGTCCTCTAGTGCTCTGCCTGATTCCCACTGGCTATGAGCATAGATGTTCATAGCCTTAACCTGGTTCATACACAGTGGAGCAGGATTGTGAGGTGAGGCACACGAAAAACAAACTGCGTAGCCACACTCTGGCTTCACCCTGGCTGCACTTTAACATCATCTAGGGAGCTTTTGCAAATATCCATTATGGGGTTCCCTTACCCCAAACATTCTGATTTGCTTGTCTAGGGGTGGGTCACAGGTACTCTTTTAAAAGCTTTGTAAGTGATCATAATTGCATCCATGACTGAAAACTGTTTGTAGAGATATCAGTCCACCTTAGTGGATCTTACTCATTAAGAAGTTCTGTCTCTGAATCCATGACCCTATGGCTCTAGATCTTCCGACCCTTCCTAGTGCTGTGGATTTATCTACTGCCTGTTTCAGTTCTGTATTCCTCTCTGAATGCAATTTAGGCTTAGCTAACCCTTGAACCCTGGCTTTGTGGCTTGTGGTACCATTTTATTGCATGGGTCCTAAGGCAACTCAACCACAGACTCTAATGATTCTGATATGGTGGGACACAACGTGCCACACGGCTCACTGTGTGTTGGTGCCACCAACTTTCCCCTAGCATAAGCTGGTTTTACTACTCTTTAGAAATGAAACATTCATCATAAATAAATGATATGTCATGGGTAGTCACTTTAAGTATAAAACTATACCATTTTACAGTTATATATTTTAAACAAAATGACATAAGTCAATCAGAGCACAAAACTTGCGGCTCAAAAATCATTTAAGAACTCCTTACTGTCTTAAAGAGCCACTTTAAGAAAAGAGCAAAGAATAAATACCATAACAAAACACGTGTACTTATTTAACGGGTTTAAAATAATCATGGTAGTCTTACATTAAAGCAGGGCACAAAATATATGAATAAAAAGTTTCACCATCACAGAAATTACTTCTTTATGTCAACAGTAAATAACTACAACTCTACCTTGACTATCCCACATGACCCAAGGAAAACTATTCAAATGATATTTAAGAGACCAGCATTTGATTTAGAATACTGATACAAAGCAGATGCCAGCAAACTATGGTCTGCAGCCTGGATAAGGTCTGTTAGAAGGGTCTGTGATGGATCAAGTGAAATACTTTACCAGTTGTGTGAACTCCCTTTAATTCATGGAACTCCAGGAAGACGAGCGCAATAAAGGTAATGTGCTTAATTATTGTACTTACTTTTCACAAAAGTTAAAAACTGGTTTTAAAGGTGTTCAAGATGACCACAATTACAAACCGCCTATGACATTTTATCCTGAGGCTGAAATATGTGTGGTACCTTCATGAAACGCTCCAGCTCCCTGGGGCTCGGATCTGTCATCCGCCTCACGTCCTGCAGAGAGCTCACCATCTTCCGGGTGCAGGTCCTTCGCTGGCCCATCCTCTTCTCGGTGCAGGTCTTCTGCTTGAACAACCATGATAAGCACAGTGACCCGGGTCCAGGACAAGGGCCCCCAGGCGGCCACCGACGGGACATCGACCCTTCTGAAGGGCGGCCACACACCCTCTCCTGCTGCTGGGCGCTCCCTGCCCCTCTCTGGGCTGCTGCCCGCCCGGGAGCTCCAGCCCACCTGAGGGGACAGGCCTCTCACCAGAACAAGAACTTACCAAGGACAGAGACCTTGGGTTGCTGTTCACCATGTACGCCCAGCACCAAGCCCATGGCCAGCCACAGGAAGTGCTCAATGCGTATTTGATAAATAAATAAACGAATTCATAATTACTCATATATTTGCCTCTTCAATTACTAGTATGTCAGAGAAAGGGTCACCATGTGACCTTTTACTGAAAACTGACATAAAATTTGAAGGGATAATCTTAACGCTATACAAGCGTTCTACTGCAAACACCAGCCAGCCACCGATCTAATCCACCTGTTAGGTCACCTGCATCGGGTCACCTGTATTATACTTCGCTATAAGGTTGCTATGTGTAGCCTTTGTAACGCAAAGGTGCCTGTTTTCTCTTCTGAGACTAACTTTCGTCATAGACTGAACTGTTCTGCTTCCTTTGTGGAGATGTTGGATGTGTTACATTTTTCCGTTGCAGTGTGGTTTAGATTGTCACAGTGGCGGAAGCAATTTCCCCAAGAGTAACATGGCTCCAAGCATAACATGTCCTGTAGAGAACAGTCTAACCAAAGAAATCCGGGGCTCTAGACTCAGCTGGATTCTGCAGCACAGTGGTTAGGAGGGTGGAGTCTGAAATGTATGGCTCCAGATTTAGGTTCCTCCTCACCAGCTGTGTGACTCTGGGCAAGTTGCCTAACTACTCTGTGTATAAGATTTCTCTACCAATAAAAGGAAATAATAACAGTTCCTACTCGTAGCACTGCTGTGAGGATTAAAGTACTTACAAAAGTGCCTGGCCATACTAAGTCTTTGGTGTCACTGTTATTGTTGTGTATTATTTTTATCAACATCTTCAGTGGTAAGAACATTCCTATTGCTACTGCTACTGAGCTCCCACGCCAAATGCAAGCGTTACATTACTTCCTTCCCTCACTTACTCCCTTACCATAGCGGGGCATCCTGGTGCTCTCGGGTGTTGCCGAGTTATGTGGGCCATTTACATGACTACTTATTCGTTCTCTGTCTTCTCATCACAGTCTGTTACTTTGCATCTCCTCAATTCAGACTTTCTGCTTCTCAGCAAACCAAGACTAGTTCTAATTCCTGTCACTAACTTTATGACTCTTTTTCTTCTTACCATAATCCTTTTCCTGCACTCCAGTGCAATTCTGTTTCTTACAGAAACAGGACCAGCTCTCTCAGCCATCACTATTGAACGGAAAGTCCCTGTTTCCAGTAGGGAAACCAGCCAAACGTTGTGTACTATCTGCGAGTCTCCGCTCCTCAGCCAGTGACAGCCTGGTATGGAACAAGCAGTTTTCCTGAGAGCTTAGTAGACTGGAGGTACTGCCAGGTCCTCGACAGCCATTAAACCAGTCCTACCAGGTAGGTGCTATTATCCCACTTTGAAGGATGAGGAGCTTGAGAACCTTTGCTAAAGCCACCTAACTAATAGCTGGCCGCTGCAAGACCGGACCCCCCTAGTGGAATACAGAATGACAGGGACAGAGAGGCTGCTTTAGAGGCGATGGTCAGGGAGGCCACGCTTGGTCTAATGGGACGGGAAGACCGGCACACACACACACACCAGCCCACGGTCTAAACGTGAAGGCCCCAGGGCAGGGATAGGCTTGGCAACGCCAAGGGAAAGGGAGGCCAGCTGGGCTACAGAAAAGTGACTGAGGGAAGGAGGCTGGGCTCAGATAAGGCACGATGGGTGAGGCCACGTCAGTCACAGACCCTAACTGGATGCTACTGCCGGGGCCCTGCCAAGAGGGGAAGTTAACACTGGCACGCTGCTCAGTCACGATACACGCTGGAGGAAATGCCAACGAGACCTGCTGATGGACTACATGTGAAGACAGAAGAGAAATCAAGGAAAACGCCCAGGTTTCTGACTTAAGCAACTACAGGACAGAGAGACATTAACCAAAATATAAAAGACTGAAATAAGAGAGAAAAAAAAAACTGTCAGGGAAAGCTGTGAGATGAAGAAAAGTCAAGAAGAATTCTGTTTTAGGTATACTTTAGTCTGAGATACCCATAAAACATGCAAATAGAGTTAGCTATGCAGCTGGATAAACCAGGAGCTTGTGAGATCAGGGCTGCAGACATACATTCAGAAGCAACACAAATAATGTTTAAAGCCATGGCCTACATGATTTTCTAAGAAGAAAGTCTTGATAATGAAGAGAACAGGTGTAAAATGAAGGCTTATGGTGAGAAACAGGAGCTAGGCTTGATCCCTCCCTCTTCTATGGGACTTCCTACCGCACCAGCCAATATGTCTGTGTCTTCCCACTGTCCTGCCTCCCCACCTTTGGCTACATTTAGTTTGGCGACCACCTCGACTCACTTGGGGGACCCTGTCTCCCATGTGACCTGCCTGCAGCACACGCCCTTCAACTCTGCTTGCAGACCGCAGACGAGCTGCACGACCCTCCTTACGCCCTCCAAAGGCCTCAAATACTCTTAAGAACCAAGTGAAAATATCTTCCTGTCATCCCTCTCCACCCACACACTCCCAACGCCAGGCGCCCTGAACCACCTTCCAATCCTCTTTGCCTCTGGACTGCCACACATTCCATGCCCTTTGCTTAAAACACTCCACGAGCCACATCTGCCTGGCAGGACTCCGCCCTTCAGCTACTAAACCAAGAAGTCATTTCCTCCAGGAGCCTCTGCCGGCTCCACGGTGTGATCGAGCCCCAAGAGCACTGGTGTTTCACATAACAACGCTCACACGGAAATGACTCATGTAGACTGCGTTGTGTCCAGTAAGATTAAAGTTAAAAACAAAAACAAAAAGAAGACGACGGGAAAGTCTGCACTTGTTCATACAGGCACACAGACACACATGCAGGCGAAGGAGCCTTCCCATCTGGGAAGGACAGGTCGTTAAAGGACCAAGCCCCTAGACCCCTGGCAGCCGATGGCAAAGACCTACGACTCAGCCAAAGCTGGGCCCCGAAGCCCGCAGATGGAGCTAGATAGGATGCTTTACCCTTAATCCCAAAACAATGAAGACTGAAAAAGACAGCTCAGTGGGCCTGCTAAAGCCCAGTTTAAGTGATAGGGAATTGTTTGCTCTTAAGAGACGTATTTCTTCCTTTAGCACTACTTTCAGCTCACACCAAACCATTAGGAGTCCCAGGATACCATCTGTTCTGCCTCCTTCAAAACCCCTTTGTGAGTTACGTACTGGGGTTATACTCTCTGCTCTTGTCAGGGGATATGTCAGGAAATAGTCTTATAAAATCTCACCTAAAACATTGGTTTCTAAAGTATCATTTAATATTCTCTGTACAGAATTTCACGTAAGAACATTTTTATGGGAAAATACTTTATATTCTGTAAGTAGACAGCATGTTTATTTCCTCTCTGGTAATATGACCTGCATAAGTAAAAGTTTCTCCTTTCTCGCCCTGGGGACCACCCAAGCATGCCATAAAGTTTGTGGGCGACCAGAGAGCCCCCTGCTGTTCGCTTGGCTGTGCTGTTTTCCTCCTGCCTGGCCCTGCCACCTGTTCTTGACGTGTCACTGGTCTTGGTTTCTTTATTCTCATTTATTCCTACCATTCCTTTATTAGATGTATACAATAAGTTCCTTAACAGTAAACTGAGGTAAAATAAAATTAGTCTAGTGCTAAATTAGTCTAGAGCTTACAGCTACTGCAAGGAACACCTCTAATGACTTAAAAAAAAAAAGCCCCTCGATTATTTAAATTGTAAAATAATGTAGAAGTATTTTTTGTTTGTAATTAACCATTATTTAGTAATGCAGAAAAAAAAGGATTTTAATTCATACCATATTCTGTGTATACTGTGTCATGGAGAAGGGAATGAATTTGTTCTTGTACATCATCTTCGATATTCTGAGGTCCTAAAATAATTACAAAACACAACTAAGTAGACAAAATCTAGACATTGATAAGGAACATGAAATACGGCATCCCTGTATAACTTTCAATTAAATATACTTGACTAATCAACTATGCTGTCTTTTCACAACAGTTTACCGCTTTTTTCTGTGTTGGCAAATTTGGTACATATTTGCCAGCAGATATATATTTAAAAGCAGATTTTGACAGCAGACATAAATGTTTAAAAGACTTCTCCACAAGACTTTTTAAAAAGAAACTCATTTGAGTTCAGATTTCTCTTTTACAAAAACAACAAACCTCACCCCGAGTAAAATTACTGCAGTTTCTAATTAACAAAATTCATACTAACGATAGAATAAAGAAAATGGAAAGGACAAAGATTTCAGAAAGGGAACTACAGGGAAATAAAGATAAAATATGGAAGACAAGGTCAAGATACACTAGAGTGTATGGTTAACCCACTGTCTTCCCTGTTAGGAGAAAAGACCCCCTTGGTTGGTGTGAGGGAGGAATGATCGGGGTTGGCCAATCACTCCTAGAAGTTGTCAGAAGTGTGAGTAGAAGACCTTATATTATAACTGACAATCCTTTCCGCTTCGGAGAACCTACCTGACAGATCCACAGTCAAATAGATGTAGATTACCAAAGTGAACATCACCGATGACATCCCACCAGCACTCTGGTGTTCAGATTATCAGGTTTATTGTACCACGGCGCAACAAACAAGAAGCTATAATTACACTGACACTATTATATGCTTTCTGACAAACCTCATTTATGTTCAGTAAATAGAAGTAGCACTAGACTTAGAATCCTGAAGGCTGTCACATTCATTATTCAGAAATAATGCCAATGACATCAGTTATACTGACAAGCTAATCTTCAATGACAAAAACAGAGTAAGTTCATTTGAGTTCAAGGAGGAAAAATGTTGAAGAATCTATTATGCTAATCATACTACAAAACCATTTCTAAAGCCAGAAAGTACCCTCTATTTATACAGAGGTTTACATTCCACGAGCCATTTTGAAGTATATTCTCATATAATTACAGAGAAGCCTGCCAATCTCCATTCTTCTCTCATCACTCTCGCAATGCCCAGGATAGCATCTAAACTAGGTCCCCAGTTTTGCAACTGCAGACAACTCCATCCACTGAGTATAATGTAAGCAGCTATAAGTGGAGGGTGGTGCTCTGATCCTTTGTTTTACTCTGTAATGGCTTATTTTGCCTGAACAAATAAAAACCTAAGCTCCTGGGAACAGAAGGCTGCTACTATCCAGCTCTCACATGCTTCTCCAGAATCATCTGCTACCAGCACTGGCTTTGAACTTGCTATGTGCACCATGCTGTTATCTTTCCATGAGTCTGTGTTGCTCCTCCTGCCCCCCAGGTAGGGTTGGTAGAAGCAGAAGCCAGACTAATGAGAGTTACAGAATGAGTGGAAAACAGGGCAAAAAAGCAAAAGTCTGTATAGTACAACAAGGAGAGGGGCTGGAGGGAAGATAGAAAGAACCACAGTGATCAAGAGGGGTTCTATTTTACTGGATTTTAATAAGAGGCATGTACCTATGTTTATAGAATAGGTGGGTAAGTCAGAGAAGGGAAACTAAAGACCTAGATAAGAGGAAGATTGAGCAGGCAACTAACTAAACCAAATACTGCCTAGAAGCTGAAAAGGATATGAGTTTCAGAAAGACAAATTATCAGTAATATGTAAAAAGTAATGTTAACAAAAAATTTTAAAGGGTAAAGTGGAAGCAAATAGCACATTTCAGAGTAGTATGAGCTTTGAAAAAGATGATTTTTTATTATAAATTCATTTAGTAAAGGAAATTTTAGTAAAGCTTATAAAGTCTGTGGTACTAAATCCAAACGCACATTTAAATTACAAGAAAAATAATAATCTTGTTTTGGTGCCACGGTATGATTATAGTGGTTCTCCAGGAAAGGGAGGGAGACAGTAAATTCTCTGGGGAATAGGATTTGAACAAATTAAAAAGGTCAGAGCAACATACTGGTTAAAAGGAAGGAAGGAAAGTCAAATATATTCATCAGTACATAGTGATGAAGTCAGCCAAAAAGTAACATTAGGACCCAGTACTTAAGCTGTTGCCAGTGAATGGAATGTGTCATGTCATACCTAACAATTCCAGTAGGTGGCGGAATGAAACCAAATTTTTGAGAACGAATGAGTAAATGAAAATAAGTGAATGAAAAATGTGTAGAAATTAAATAGTACTTTGTAATATCACAGCATAAAAAATAGGAATGATTCAAATTTCATTTACCAATTTATTAAAGATTTCAGCAGTTTTTATCCTCTTGATCACAGGCCCTTGGGTGACTGAGATACTTGATCTATTAATTCATGTGGATATTAAAATGGCTTCACAGATAATCACATGGGGGTCTGGGAAGTCTTTCGATGTACAAAGGAGACTCCCATATTGCAAAGATTGGGAACCCACGCTCTTAAATAGTGTGACAAACGATGACAAAACTAGTGTACAAAAAGTGTCTAATTTTATTTTCAATGTATCATGGTACTAAGTAGTCCAGCAACTGGAATCAAGAAACGCAGTATTTAGTTCATGACATTCCTAACTGTGTGATCTCAGGAAAGGAGCAACCGTCTGTGCCTTTGATAAATTTTAATCAAAATATTTAAATCATCCTGTGTATACTTTTACTAGATAAAAAAAATCAAGTTTAATGTAAAATTACTGAAATGAGAAGAAAAAAGTATTTAATTATTCGGTAAGCACCATGAAACCAACTATGGGTAAAACACGATTCTGGCAACTGCAAGCTGGGATACCTGGTAGGCTGAGGCACACCCAGTCAGAATTAAGGAAAGCTTACCTGTCCCCTCAGGAACCCGGTCCTCTACCCAGGGGTATGGCTCATCCTCTTCTGGTGGCACTGTTAGCTCTGAAGCAGATCTTTCTTTAAGGCCTGCATTTTTATGCACAAAGTTAACTTAAGTTTTTTTCTTTTCTTTATGACATATTAAACCAGGAAATACAATATTTCAAACACTTCATCAATAGGGCAAGTACTCCAGAGTTTCCAAGACTTTATACTACATGAAAAGGTTGATATGCTTAAAAACTGAATTAGGAAAATAGTTTGCTCTTTAACTTCACATGGGCCTTTAACATCTCTTTACCTAAGTTAACCTTTCATTTTAAAAATAATAAAACAAAAACCATTGTTTAAATGTCCTTGAATCTCAAAAGGTCATGTCTGAACTTGCAAAAGAAGTTCAGTATGAGTTCAAGCTGCTCTTGTGTTCAGAGGTGACTAATTAATTCCCAAGTCTTGGACTGAATTCAGCAATAAGGCAAATTAAGATACATCTGAACCTTCTACTGCTACTTGTGCACACACCGTATTTTGGTTTACATATGACCATTAATTCATCTTGAAAACTATAGTTAAAAATGAGAGGAAATCACACATAACTATTCACAATCTTCTAAAGGTAACACAGCAATCATATTATTCTGTAAGAGCTACAAGTTAAGAGAACAGGGTTTTTTTCTCTGTTTAAGGAAAATAAAACATCAGGGTAAATTAACATGAAAGCTATCTTAAAGTCAACACCAGTCTAAAACCTATTATACTAGTTCTTTGACATTTTATATGTAGAACATTAAAATACACCCTCAACTATATTCAATTATTTAGAAAGCGAACCTAGATTCAAGTGCTTGTCAATTCAGTTGCCAAATCCTGGGCCTCTCACTACCCCACTGGGAACCCTCTACCAACAGTTGCGACTGAAGGAAGTGTGTGTGCATTTCAATAGCCTGGAGTAAAAAGGTCAGGAAAGAACCCAGAGGGGCTGTTTCTACACAACTCACAAAATACATAACTATTGTAGTCTGTAAGATACTCACTTCAGTGTACTTTACTCCTTTTTGATCCTTTATATTTTGCCTTATCATTCCCTTTTCTGTATCTCATTTTTCTCTCATTGACAAAACCATTCTCCCACTTTTCTCTCTCAAATCCTCAAGACACTGAGACAGAGATACACAGGAGCCCACCTCATCATGTGTATTTCCTCTAGTTATTTTTGACACTGTTATATAAAAAAACCAACACCAACACATACACTACTGTTTAACTAACTATAAAGTGACGTCTAACTACAATTCTGATTCCAAAGTGTTCATACACAAATACCCACAGATTCGAACTGTAGTTGCATTTCAGAGGGGGAGAGTAGAGATCATTAAACACTACTAAAACACATCATATTTCAAATTCCAAATTCTGGGATGAAAACTCCCATGCTCTTTTCTATTTAAAGAATCCATTCTTACATCTCTCAACTACTAATGGGACAGGTATGAAACTAATTATCCATTGCCAAGTTCTACTGAATGAAAAGAGGAAACCTTTACAATCTTCAGAGTAATGCAATATCTCTGCATTCTCAGCATCTCGGAAAACAGCTGGCACAAAGCACGTGCTCAATAAACACTTGCTGGATCGCGGGGAAGATGGCGGCATGAAGGGGGCGGCGGAAATCTCCTCCCAAAACCATATATATTTGTGAAAATACAACAAATACAACTATTCTTAAAAGAGAGACCAGAAGATACAGAACAACAGCCAGGCTACAGCTACATCTGCGAGAACTCAGCGCCCCACGAAGTGGGTGAGATACAAAGCCGAGACCCGGTGGGACCCGAGCACTCCCCCACCCCAGCGCACCGGTGAGAGGAAAAGAATCAGAGTGGGGAGGGAGTGGAAGCTGGCTAAATAACCAGCCCTGGTGATCCGCACCAGGAGCACAGACACACATTGCATGGTGTACTGCAGATTAGAGAAACGGAAGGGCAGGATCCTAGATGTAGACTGTGAGCGGGTCCCCCCAGCCGGCTCCCCTGGGGCAAAAAGAAAAGTGGGCGCTTTTTAAAAGTCTTAAAGTGACAGGGGCCCAACAGCTGAACAAAATCGTCCCAGCACACTCAGCCCAGCAGGCTGGGAATCTTGAGGAACTTTGGGCCCCCTAACCAGCTGCTGGGTCCTCTCACCGGGAAAAGGAGCCTGCTGGTCATTTTCCCCTGGCCGGCGCCACAAAGGGTCCGGCGGATCCACCACTGCTGCGGAACAGCGGAGGAGCGGCCCCGCCCACAGCAACCACACAGAGTCTCCTCCTGGCAAGCGAGCAGCTAACCGGGAAGGGCCACAGAATCCGGAGCAAGGTCTGGAAGGCACCAAGGGGAGCAGAATGCACCCTGCGTGACTGCAACCCCCTGCAGTGCCATTGGCTAGGCTGAGGGCGACCCCGCACAAAGGCAGCTCAGGGGATTATCCCAGAGACTGCCTCCCGGTGTGCAGGTACCCAGCTCAGGCTCCAGAGAAGGGCAAGGAGAACAGCAAACAGGAAGGGACTTTGTTCTCCCAGCTGACACACATGGCACCTGCCAGCGACCACCTCTATCGCCATGAAAAGACAGAGGAATATGGTTCAGACAAGGATCACCCAGACAACCCCAGGGAGAGGGCCTGATGGGATAGACTTAAGCAATCTTCTTGAAAAACAATTCAAAATAAAATTCATAACCATGCTGATGGATCTACAGAGAAATATGCAAGAGCTAAGAGAGGAAGTGAGGAAAGACAATGCAGAAACAAGACAAGCAATGGACGTGCTGAAGAGCAGACTGGATGAAGTACAAGAGACTGTTAATGGAATAGAAATCAGAGAACATGAGTACAGAGAAGCTGAGGCAGAGAGAGATAAAAGGACCTCTAGGAATGAAAGAATATTAAGAGAACTGTGTGACCAATCCAAATGGAACAATATTCACATTATAGGAGTACCAGAAGAAGAAGAAGAGAGAAAAAGGGATAGAAAGTGTCTTTGAAGAAATAATTGCTGAAAACTTCCCCAAGCTGGGGAAGGAAATAGTTTCTCAGACCATGGAACCCCACAGATCTCCCAACACAAGGGACCCAAGGAGGACAACACCAAGATACATAATAATTAAAACGGCAAAGATCAAAGACAAGGACAGAGTATTAAAGGCAGCTAGAGAGAGCAAAAAGATCACATACAAAGGAAAACCTATCAGACTATCATCAGACTTCTCAACAGAAACCTTACAGACCAGAAGAGAATGGCATGATATATTTAACATAATGACACAGAAGGGCCTTGAACCAAGAATACTGTATCCAGCATGATTATCATTTAAATTTAAGGGAGGGATTAAACAATTCTCAGACAAGCAAAAGTTGAGGGAATTTGCCTCTCACAAACCACCTCTACAGGATATCTTAAATGGACTGCTCTAGATGGAAGCACTCCTAAGGTTAAAAAGATGTCACCACAGAAAATAAAATCATAGCAAAGAAAGCAGAACATCGAAATACTAACTAAAGGCAACAAGTAAAATCAACTATCCATAAAAACAGTCAAAGGAAACATAAAAGAGTACAGAATAAAACACCTAGCATATAAAGAGTGGAGGAGGAAGAATAAGAAGGAAGAGAAATAAAGAATCATCAGACTGTGTTTATAATAGCTTAACAAGAGAGTTAAGTTAGACTGTTAGATAGTAAAGAAGCTACCCTTGAACCTTTGGTAACCACGAATCTAAAGCCAGCAATGGCAATAAGTACATATCTGTCGATAATCACCCTAAATGTAAATGGACTGAATGCACCAATCAAAAGACACAGAGTAATAGAATGGATAAAAAAGTAAGACCCATCTATATGCTGCCTACAAGAGACTCACTTTAAACCCAAAGACATACACAGACTAAAAGTGAAGGGATGGAAAAAAATACTTCATGCAAACAGTAAGGAGAAAAAAGCAGGTGTTGCAGTACTTGTATCAGAAAAAATAGACCTCAAAATGAATAAAGAAGCAAGAGACAAAGAAGGACATTACATAATGATAAAGGGGTCAGTCCAACAAGAAGATATAACCATTATAAATATATATGCACCCAACACAGGAGCACCAGCATATGTGAAACAAATACTAACAGAATTAAAGGAGGAAATAGACAGCAATGCATTCATTTTAGGAGACTTCAACATATCACTCACTCCAAAGGACAGGTCAACCAGACAGAAAATAAGTAAAGACACAGAGGCACTGAACAACACACTAGAACAGATGGACCTAACAGACATCTACAGAACTCTACACCCAAAAGCAGCAGGATACACATTCTTCTCAAATGCACATGGAACATTTTCCAGAATAGACCACATACTAGGCCACAAAAAGAACCTCAGTAAATTAAAAATATTGAAATTCTACCAACCAACTTCTCAGATCACAAAGGTATGAAACTAGAAATAAATTGTACAAAGAAAACAAAAAGGCTCACAAATACATGGAGGCTTCACAACATGCTCCTAAATAATCAATGGATCAATGACCAAATTAAAAGAGAAATCAAACAATATATGGAGACAAATGACACAACAACACAAAGCCGCAACTTCTGTGGGACGCAGCAAAGGCAGTTCTAAGAGGAAACTATATTGCAATCCAAGCCTACTTAAAGAAGGAAGAACAATCTCAAATGAATAGTCTAAAGTCACAATTACTGAACTTGGAAAAAGAAGAACAAATGAGGCCGAAAGTCACCAGAAGGAGAGACATAATAAAGATTAGAGAAGAAATAAATAAAATTGAGAAGAATAAAACAATAGAAAAAAATCAATGAAACCAAGAGCTGGTTTTTCGAAAAAATAAACAAAATAGATAAACCCCTAGCCAGACTTATTAAGAGAAAAAGAGAATCTACACACATAAACAGAATCAGAAATGAGAAAGAAAAAATCATGACAGACCCCACAGCAATACAAAGAATTATTAGAAAATACTATGAAAATCTATATGCTAACAAGCTGGAAAACCTAGAAGAAATGGACAACTTCTTAGAAAAATACAACCTTCCAAGACTGACCATGGAAGAAACAGAAAACCTAAACAGACCAATCACCAGCAATGAAATTGAATCAGTAATCAGAAAACTACCCAAGAACAAAACCCCCGGGCCAGATGGATTCATCTCTGAGTTTTATCAGACATATAGGGAAGAAATAACACCCATTCTCCTTAAAGTTTTCCAAAAAATAGAAGAGGAGGGAATACTTCCAAACTGATTCTATGGAACCAGCATCACTCTAACACCAAACCAGGCTAAGACCCCACCGAGAAGAAAATTACAGACCAATATCCCTGATGAACATAGATGCAAAAATACTTAACAAGATATTAGCAAAGTGAATTCAAAAATACATCAACAGGATCATACACCATGATCAAGTGGGATTCACCTCAGGGATGCAAGGATGGTACAACATTCAAAAATCCATCAACATCATCCACCACATCAACAAAAAGAACAACAAAAACCACATGATCATCTCCATAGATGCAGAAAAAGCATTTGACAAAATTCAACATCCATTCATGATAAAAACTCTCAACAAAATGGATACAGAGGGCAAGTACCTCAACATCATAAAGGCCATATATGACAAACCCACAGCCAATATCATACTTAACAGCGAGAAGCTGAAAGCTTTTCATCTAAGATCGGGAATAAGACAGGGATGCCCACTCTCCCCACAACATAGTACTGGAGGTCCTAGCCACAGCAATCACACAAAACAAAGAAATACTAGGCATCCAGATTGGTAAAGAAGAAGTCAAATTGTCACTGTTTGCAGATGACATGATATTGTACATAAAAAACTCTAAAGACTTCACTCCAAAACTACTAAAACTAATATCTGAATTCAGCAAAGTTGCAGGATACAAAATTAACACACAGAAATCTGTTGCTTTCCTATACATTAATGATGAACTAACAGAAAGAGAAATCAGAAAAACAATTCCATTCACAATTGCATCAAAAAGAATAAAATACCTAGGAATAAACCTAATGAAGGAAGTGAAACACCTATACCCTGAAAACTACAAGACACTCCTAGGAGAAATTAAAGAGGACACTAACAAACGGAAATTCATTCCATGCTCTTGGCTAGGAAGAATTAATATTGTCAAAATGGCTATACTACCTAAAGCAATCTACAGATTCAACGCAATCCCTATCAAAATACCAACAGCATTCTTCAATGAACTGGAACAAATAGTTCTAAAATTTATATGGAACCACAAAAGACCTCGAATAGCCAAAGCAATCCTGAGAAGGAAGAATAAAACGGGGAATTACGCTCCCAGACTTCAAGCTCTACTACAAAGGTACAGTAATCAAGACAATTTGGTATTGGCACATATATAGACCCACAGACCAGTGGAACAGAATAGAAAGTCCAGACATTAACCAAACATATACGGTCAATTAATATATGATAAAGGAAGCATGGATATACAATGGGGAAATGACAGCCTCTTCAACAGCTGGTGTTGGCAAAACTGGACAGGTACATGTAAGAGAATGAAACTGGATTACTGTCTAACCCTATACACAAAAGTAAACTTAGAATGGATCAAAGACCTGAATGTAAGTCATGAAACCATAAAACTCTTAGAAAAAAACACAGGCAAAAATCTCTTGGATATAAACATGGGCAACTTCTTCATGAACGTATCTCCCCAGGCAAGGGAAACAAAAGCAAAAATGAACAAGTGGGACTATATCAAGTTGAAAAGCTTCTGTACAGCAAAGGACACCATCAGTAGAACAAAAAGACATCTTACAGTATGGGAGAATATATTCATAAATGACATACCCGATAAGGGTTGACATCCAAAATATATAAAGAGCTCACGCACCTCAACAAACAAAAAGCAAATAATCCAATTAAAAAATAGGCAGAGGATCTGAATAGACACTTCTCCAAAGAAGAAATTCAGATGGCCAAGAGGCACATGAAAAGATGGTCCACATCGCTAATCATCAGAGAAATGCAAATTAAAACCGCAATGAGATATCACCTCACACCAGTAAGGATGGCCACCAAACAATAACAAATGTTGGCGAGGATGTGGAGAAAGGGGAACCCTTCTATACTGCTGGTGGGAATGCAAATTAGTTCAACCATTGTGGTAAGCAGTATGGAGGTTCTCAAAAAACTCAAAATAGAAATACCATTTGACCCAGGAATCCCACTCCTAGGAATTTACCCTAAGAATGCAGCAGCCCAGTTTGAAAAAGACAGATGCACCCCTATGTTTATCGCAGCACTATTTATAATAGCCAAGAAATGGAAGCAACCTTAATGTCCATCAGTAGATGAATGGATAAAGAAGATGTGGTACATATACACAGTGGAATATTCTTCAGCCATAAGAAAAAAACAAATCCTACCATTTGCAACAACATGGATGGAGCTAGAGGGTATTATGCTCAGTGAAATAAGCCAGGCAGAAAAAGACAAGTATCAAATGATCTCACTCATATGTGGAGTATAAGAACAAAGAAAAAAACTGTAGGAACAAAACAGCAGCAGACTCACAGAACCCAAGAATGGACTAACAGTTACCAAAGGGAAAGGGACTGGGGAAGATGGGTGGGAAGGGAGGGATAAGAGGGTAAAAGGGGTATTACGATTAGCAGACGTAAGGTAGGGGGGGCACGGGGAGGGCTGTACAACTCAGAGAAGACAAGTACTGACTCTATAGCATCTCAGTACGCTGATGGACAGCGGCTGTAATGGGGTTGGTGGGGGGGACTAGATGAAATGGGGAGCTTAGAAACCATAATGTTACACATGTAATTGTAGATTAATGATACCAAAATAAAAATAATAAAATATAAATAAACACTTGCTGAAGGGCTGGACACCACAACATGTGGCTACTCTACCAGTTTAAGTGGCTATAGAGATTGTCTGCAGCGCCAAGCATCCTCACCTGCACGAGAGTGGTTCAGAGCTGTGAGGGGGTGAAGAGGACTCGCATCCAGGCCCCCGCTATTATTTACAAGGAAATTGACATCTGCGCTCATGGTTGTAGCACCATGCGTCGTTTGCCTGGGTGTCCTAGTTTATGTCATCGTCCTGGTATCTCAAAAGTAGCTGGATGATCAATTACAGGGACATTCTTCCCAAATCCCATTGTGTAGCAGGTTTGCAAACTGTGCCCCATAGGTTCACTGAGCAGTATTTTCCCACCAAACAATAAAGATTTAAACTTCCTGAAAATCCCACTCTTCCTGGATTTTGAGAAAAGTTTCACTGAAAAAAAAATCTCAATACTAAAATTGTTTGGAAACTACTACTAATACTATCCAATATTCGGATATACAACGCCCCTCACAGTCAGCTTTTTCTACATCAACTGGGAGTTGTGTCTAAAACTGAAATTGTAAAACACGAAAAACAATGGGAAAATGGCCAAAGCACTTAACAAGAGAAAATACTGAGTAGTTTTCTGTCCAAAGTGGCAACTGAATTGTAAATTTATTGATACCTCGTCACATCTATTTTCCAGAGGTGAAAACAGCACCACAATAAACGATATTGTAAATTTCAAAGACGCTGGGGATCATATTAAAATAGCTCCTTTCCTAAACCCCTATAAACATTCTAAATTTTAACAAAAACACACTCCAGACTAATTCTTATTGCTTTGATAATCCACATGGAAGATTTGGTCCCACAAGCTTTTATTCTGGTGTTTCAAAAACTTTTTGCTACCCAAATCCACTTTAGTCCATGAATAAGTGTTCCTCAGAAAACAGTGGTAAATCCATGTCTCATATAAGATTTTAGGGAAAAATAAATACACATCAGGTCAACCCCCAAAGGACAGGCTTTCAAATTGGATTTATTATGAGATACAAATGGCCAGGATGTAGCACTGAAATAAATTATGAATTGTTACTAATGTTACCAGTTTTGATGTTTCTGGGATACATTAGAACTAAACGCCAATCCCACTGATTTGAAGGAGAGGGAAATTTATCATCTAACTTCACAACCAGCATAGAGGCAACGGCATGATCTCAGCACCGGCTTCATCCTCAGACAGCACTCAGGGCTCCTCCAGCTGCAAGCTCCTCTTCCAGGAAGACAATGTCCAAAGTAACGGTCCAGCTCTCGCTCTGCTTCTTTATTAAGCTTGAGGAAATTTTTCCTAGATGCTCTTGGCAGTTCTTTCAGTTGTTATAGTCAAAACCATAACCTACTTCCACTCCTAAACTGTCAGGAACAGGATAAGCATAACTGTGTGAGAATAATTATCTAGGGTTGAAAGAATGTTGGAAGTCTACCACAACACAACCTAATGATTTGGAAAATCAATCAATTCTCTAAAACATACCTCGTTGTTGGTTCTTATGAAATAAAAAAAAATGGTTGCATTTAACAATTTTTTCCCCAATTTTGATTAAAAAATGGGAGTTATAAAAAGTAAATAAAATAAGCACTTGAAGTCAACCATTCATAGCAAATTTGATTAACTGATACAATTACCTTAGCCCAGTATTAGCTTACTTCATTTACGACAACTACGTCTGGCCATAATAGGAAAGATATCAATGTATTTTCTCCCTGTAAATGTGTAGCAGGCTGATACTTAGCAAATGGCATATTGCATTCATTCATTCAACAAATATTTAGCACCTACCAACACAAGGCACTGTTCTATAGAAAACCAACACACAAAACCCCTACCTCCCATGGGGAGGGAACAATTAAAAAAATAAGAAACATGACATAGAGTAGGGGAAGACGGTATGGGGAAGATGTGGGGCAGAGAGTGCCAGGCCATTGAGAGAAAGAGAATAGAGCCATCTATAAAGGAATGAAGGACTCACTGGTAAGATTTGAACAGATTCCTAAAGGAAATTAGGGATGTGGCCATGGGAGTCACACTGGGGAAAAGTTCTCCAGGTAAAGCTTTGCATCAGTAAGTACAAAATTCCTCAGCAGGGAGGGTGCTGAGAGCAAGGAAGAGCTAGGTGGCCAGTGTGGCTGGCAGGTGAGAATCAGAAGGGCCTGGGAGAGCAGATGGTGGAAGTGAAAATGAAGGTTTCACTAAGTATTAAAAAGAAACTTTCTCAACAAAATCTGGGAAAGTATGAATTACAAGCAGTATCATGCACCATTGGATTTCACACACTTAGTCCATACAAGCTATTTTTAAAAATTAGATTATCGATCGTTGGTTTACAAATTCAGTGGTGTGCAGACTAATGCAAATCTTGACCTTACCTATCCAGGTGACCCCAGTCGCTGTTACTCATGAAGAAAAGCACTCAGAACTGCTCCTGCTTCGAGGGCAAGGAGTCTAACCACTGAAGTCAATGCACCCCACAATAACTAACAGGTATATGAAACTTGAGAAATAGTCTGGGAAATCAATTAACCAAAAAGGCACACATACTAATGGACCATGCTAATCCTCATTGTTGTTCCAGACTTGTATTATCAGTGAATACAGATCTTAGTAGGTATCCCCACAGCAGCCCTAAAACTTATTAAAATTCTGAGACTTTCAGGGACTAAAAGAGCTGCCCTGTGATATATACAGTAAGAGCCACTCTGGGTTCAAGGCATCTTCACACGACTCAGGGTGGACAGATTTCAGAAGGATAACATAAATCTCCAATGAACTAAGCCATGTGAAAGTTCCCAGGAGTCCGGGTTTCAGGACCAATGAGGGCACCCACAGACTGGAGTGGAATGGACTCACTTCAACATCCTGCAACATGAGATGGTGTGCTGGAGCTCAAGCACATCTACCAAGAGGGCCGCCTTTAACTTCCATGTGAATCCCATCCCGAGCACATCGGCCATTGCTACAATTGGTCTCTACAAGTATGGAAAGGGGGTAAAAGAATACTTCCTCAGAAGGCTTTAAGAATTAAATGGGATGACTTAAACCTGGCAGATACCATTTTTTCCCATCAGTTTTTTCCCTTTATTTCTTCTAAAGTAACAAATTTACCCACCTACCTGCGCACATATATACTGCAACTTGAACACAGCCACAGATAACTTCCAAGTGATTAAAACATGTTGCAACTAGTGAAGAAACTTTTAGGGTTTTCTCTAAATTTTTTCTCTTTTCTCATATTATTCAACAGTATAAACAAATGTGAAAAAAATTTAAATGATGTTCACCGCTCGCTGAATGGCTGTTATTGACAGTATGATAGGTACTGGAAATAAATCATAGGGGGCAAAGCAAAGTCCAGGAATGAGGCAGTGAGGAGCCTGAGAGCTCAAGGCCCCCCGCCGACCTGGGAGGGTCAGAGAAAGGGTGAGTGCTGACGTGGTGACTCGGCTGCATCCTGCAGGGCGGCAGAAAGTGGCCCACCACACAGTGGGGGAGCACATTTGAGGCAGAGGGGAAAGCAGGCAGTGCAGCGTCAGCAACAGCTCCACTTTCTTCCTTCCTCCAGCCCTTGTCTATTTCACAGCATTTTCCTGCAGGACCGTGGCCACCTTGGCCCCGTCTGCCCAGCACCTAGAACAACCCCTGGTACAATGCACACACTTAGAATATTTGTGGTATGATCAGTACCACAAATCAACAAATGGAAAAGAAAGATGGACACAGCATGTGGGTGTTTATATAATTATCAAAAATAACACAAAGGCTTCATGTATGTCTTCCTCTAATCTCTGGATACAAGAGAAGTCACGCATGAGGCAAGGAAGAAATAAAAAAGTTCTGTGATGCATGGATGCTAATATACAGTGACAAATGCATAAAGTGAAATCAGATGAGGTATGAAATGAGAACAAAGAGAAGGAAAATAGATAACTTTCCGCTCTGTAGGGCTTACAAGACTGATGGAAACTGGCTTCTATGTAAAAAGGATATCCAAAGTGGAAATAAAGATCTAGTTCATATGTTTTATCCTTAGGCAGAGAGGAAGGACATGACACTGAAGATTATTCCTGACGGTTTTTCTCAGATTACCCTAAACAAGACTCTCATGAGAATAACCCATGTGGGTCGCCTACCTAATACGCATCCACCAGTTTCCAAAGAACAAAAACTATCTTTAGATAGAACCAGGGTAAAAATGGAAAGAGTTAACGAGCTAAAACCAAATTTATCTGGTAACTAAATGGTAATAATATTCATCACATATCAATATTGTCTTACTTTCCTTTGATTGCCTAGAATTATTGTTGATCGAGGGTTGGGATGAGTTCTCCCTAGTCCCCTTAACCCTGAAATGCCCATTTAGGCCTATCCCAT
>JAQQAC010004068.1:15497062-15557824 GCA_029783875.1 Phataginus tricuspis
TAAAGATTAGGGTTAAACATGGGCGCCCAAGACTTAACCCGGGGCAGGCTGCCTCAGAAGGAAGCCCACATTCCGAGAAAACCCAGAGATGGACAGCGAAGTTCAGGCAATTGCTTGGTACCTAGACACTGAATAACCAAAGGAAAACAACTACCCCAGATCACATAAGCCAATCGGGTTTGTGTCCACATGATCTAATTTGAATGGATTCACACAGGTAACCAAAAGAATTCTGGACAAAACTCAGAAGTAAAACTAAGTAAGTTCATAAAATCTTGAGTGAAAATTAATTCTTTTTTCCAAAGAAACGTAGTTACACTGAGACTTGCAGAACTAGATATTTGGGATTCCACAGATTTGGGGCACTGAAGTAGAAAAACTCTAAAGACCATAAAGTGCTTCTAGAGAAAAACGTGCTCTGAATACGAAGCAAACTTTTATACAAGTTTTTCACAATTAGGCTACCATTATAAAATTTCTCAATTGTACCATATACTTACAACTATAGTTTATTACTACATAACTTTACATTTCATTCCCTTGTTTTCAAAGTATCCTTTAAATAACTACACAGTCTGATAAGTTTACACACCTCACTTTTATAATTGCTTTTATTTGTTCTCTCAGTTATCTCAGTTGAATAAATCAGGGTCCAATATGCCCATTTCACAAAGATATATTAGTGACAAATGATAAAAGACTTAAGTATTTGTCTTCTGACCTAGTGACAAAAGTAGGAGTAGTACTTCCAAATTTTTAACAACTGACAGAAACACCTTGGTAGAATCATTCTACCGATGGAAAGGAACACTGAGTGTCCATGGCTTATGCATATGCAATACAGCTGCTCCTCACGACCACTTCGAAGGAAAGGTATTACCTTCAATTTACAAATAAGGAAAACCAGCATTTCCAAGATGCATTTTATAGCAAAATAATCCAAGTAATCAATTTGGAGAACTGTTACCAGTGGGGGAATTGTTGCAGGAAAAGGAAGAGTGGGAGACAGAGGAGAAAGGAACCAATCAGGAAATATAGCCCAAGTCATCTTTTCATGGAAAATGATATTACAGTTAACTTCAGATATCTAAAATTAAAAATTTTACTTGTTTACTGCCTTTTTTTTTTGTTTTTTAATGGAAGTATATAGAGGGAGTCCTTATTATGAGTTAATCATTATGAAAACCTCTGGAGTTACAAAGTTGCATGGCCAAGTGGGCCGTAACACCCTAAAATATTCTAGTTGCTGATCACATATAGCACTAATCCTCCTGGATTAACTCAAGGATTCATGCTGCCTGATTTACGTCAATTCCTTTTTATCAGTCTTTTCCTAATTGTGAAATGTTGAAAGGCCACCTACACACAATGCAAATCACCCATAATGTAAAAATGAAAATCTTGACCAAGAAAATAGTAAGATTTCAAAAAGCTGATTACAAGTGATGTCGCAAATAACTTAAACTCACACACACACAAAGCGATTAGCAAATGAAACAGACATTGCACACCACAACAAATGAAGAAAAACAATCAATGATAAAGTGCTTCAAAAGAAAGTAATCGATTAAAGGGTGAAAAAAGATTCTTAAAAAATTGACAGACTATCAAATATTTTTGTAAAATCTTCTTTACCATTATTATGCTACTCAGATGTGAAATTCTCTCATACCATGTTTAAGGAAAATCATGCCAGTAACACCATTTTTTTTTAGAAATCTATCTCATAGCGCAATTCAAGGAAAATATTTGTTAGTGATACGACAAAATCATTTACATTCTTAGTATTTAATTTTCACTTTTCAGGACTTCCTCTGATTCCCGGCTACTTCATATCATGTAATTTTTGTCCCTATTTTTAACTGACTTATTAAAAAGGGGAAACCTATCTGGTTTTAATTATCCTTAGATAATATAAAACAGCAGCATATAGAAATAACTATGTACTGAATAAAAACGTGAGTAAAACTGAGAATGTAAGCATAGTTTTAACTCATTTAGCATAACCAAAAACTTATCACACACTTAATTTTTTAGTTGAATAGTTAAGTGTCAATGCAGTTGGATAAAATGTTACCTTCATTTAATAAAATTCAATTAGAGCCTTCATTTACTGAAGAAAGGGGAAGGGAAAAAAACAAAGAGGAGGAAGGGAAGTCAATTCCCAGTTCACAAAAGCTCTTAAAATAAATGTTTTAGTAGAGACATTTCAATTGAATTCTTGAGCTGATATTTAAAGGAAAACTCAGTGACAGAATTAGTATTTCCAAGTGCTTTACTAAATAGCGACTGACAATGTTTATATACTTATGCTGATTATTCTTTAAAAAGTTTTGGCTCATTTTTCTTAGAATTTAGCATTTACGTACTTCAAAAACCAAGGTAAAAATTAGAATGCTCTCAGTAAATGCAATTTGAGTTCTCTGCTCTTCTGCAAGAGGGGAAAAAAACCATCTACACAGAAACTGAAACTGACCCTTAAAATTTGGTACACAAATTTAAAAATCAAATTGATTTTTTTTACACAAAAGGGTCTTTATCACTCCACTTATCTTTAACAGCAAGATCCAACATCAGGACAGTTTTTTTTAATGCTGTTCATTGTATGCGTGTGGTGGACAACAGTTTTGCTTCTTGTCCTGTCTGGTTCTCAGTCAGAGTCTCCCTTTTCTCCCCCAGAAGCCCTTTCCTGTGGGAAACATTTCATAGGCTTCAAGTGGGACCCATTCAACTCCACCCAAAGCTTTAAACACAGGAACCAGCCTGGGAAGACTAACCCATTCCCAACTACAGCATGGTTGTTAATGGTCACCAGACCTAACCAGGCCAGTTGGAATTCTCCCAGTTTTCTCCCAGAAAACTGCCTCTTTGCATGAGGGCTGCTAAACTAGGAAGATGCATCGGGGGATTGTTGAGGACCATTGTCTTCATCAAGTGCTGGCACCTCCATATAGAATAAAGTCAGGTAGAAATCAGCAGAGCCAAGATTGGACGCCAGAACTAAGAACAGAGCTGTGATTATATAGGTCTGCACTTGGCATCTGTGCACCTGAAGCCAGTGCCCCTGTACTTGCAGACCAGATGAGCCGCAAAAAATGCACTTCTTCACTTACTGGGTTTTTGTAATCTATAGAAGACAATATCCTAGATAACTGACATATGAAATCCCAAATTATCATGTTACAGTTTCTTGGGGCCTTAGTTTTTAAACAATAAAATAATAGGGTTGGATTAGACAGAAATACTAGATTTCTCTCTAGCATTTCCCCTTGCTGTGTAATCCTGTTATGTCAGTTGGAATTTCTGTCAGCTAAGTGCGTTTGATTTGAAGCAGTAAAAGACACTAGAATGTAAGAAAAAGGTGCACAATACTTATAGAAACATTTAAACTTAATGCTTACTCATTTCTCATTTGACATAATTAGGCCAAAATCTGTTTCAGCTTTTCATAGAAAAAGTTGAAGATTTTTAATAAATTAAAACTTTGTGGCAATGCTTCTGATTCTAAGTTAGAGTTATGAATTCATAACTGAATTTTCTAATTGTATTTCACCAGTAGTTACAATTAGAGATTTAAGACTTCATGCACACGTACAGGATAGTACCAATCATTTGTAGAAACGTATTCTTATTGCAATTTCATTTTATTAAATGTTTTCTGATGAACTAAATTCTGATGTCTGTTTAGATCTCAAATTTGCAACTCCTTAGAAATGGTAAGAAATTATGATACAATCAAACACAAAAAATATAAGTCATTCCACCAAAAAAACAACCCTGAAAAAAACCACGTGATTGATATAAAATCAAAGTATATCCCAATTTGAAATAATTAAAGCCTTTCTATAATGTTCTGAGTCTGTAAAGATACCATAAATAAAAGTTTTCTACAACTGCTCTTCCAAATAAAATTCTTTTATTCATGACTCAATCAAGTTCTCAGAACAGCATATATGGCAAACAGAAAACAGTAGGCATTCACTGGGGAGAAGGTGGGGGAGGGCTGGTAGGAAGGAATAGGTCCCGGAGAGGGATAAGGAGTGAGGGGCATGGAGGGATGACGCAGGAGGTAAGAGACGGTGCGAGGAGAATCCAAGGAAGAGCCTGAGGAACGGGCAGCCCCCAGAGAGGCGGCTGGTGAGCCAGAGGAGGGGGAACCCAGGGTATGTCACAGGATCCTGATGAGGGGAAGACAGGCGATGCGGAGGGGAAAGGGAAGCAGGGAGGGGAAGGAGGGGAGAAACAAAGGGCCAACAGAGAAAGAAGGTAACTTCCTGTCTACCTGAGAACTCATCATAACTGAAACTTACGTCACTCTACATATAAATTTTAAATCTTATCTTTACTTAAAATCTTATATTCTTATATAACTCCAGTAAAAGTATTCAATATATTAATAAGTTCATTACAATTCATATTACACATATACATCTGGACACACGATCAATAAATTAACAAAAATAGAAGTATTACATTTTTATTACATATTTCTTAAAAGCTTCATCTTTTAAATTCAGAAACATGACAGAGTGTATTCAAATTTCAAAGAATTTACTTGCTGAGCACCAAGGATACATTAAAAGGCTTGCTGACACACCTTCCCCACCCAGAGCGATACTAAATGTTCTGTGCCCTTTAGCAGCAAATCATGACGATGAATATTACGATTTCCTGGGATGCTGATGTTGGACCTTTAGTTCTTTCTTTTCTGGTCATTTCCCTTTGCTAAGGGTGCATGTCTGGTAGGACTTCTACCTTCCTTTCTGTCATCTTTGTCTCTGGATGCCATTTTACTAGAAATATCCTTTGCATTTGTTATTTTTTTCCTGTTTTCCTTGGTTTTAGCACTTTTATCTAGGCCCGCTTTCTCCTTTTCTCGGTCCTTTTTACCCGCAGGAGACTCTTTCCTGGACAGTTCTGACTCAGCAATTTTCTTATCCTTCCGGTCATTCTCTTTTTCTTTCTTCCCCTTTTTTCTCTCTTCATCCTTACTTTCCTTCCTTGACTCAGGTTTCTCTTTTTCCTTCTTGAGCTCTTCTTTAACTTTCAGGTTTCCCCACCAAAGGAAAAAAAGTTTATTGAGAGCATCTCTTAATTCAGAGAACAGTAACTTAGTGCAAAATATGGTCTTTATATCTCCACGCACATGAAATGCTCATTTAGAACATGACCTTAATCCCCTAGTTGTAAATTGGGTAAAAACAGACCCAAACCTCTACCAACTACCAACTATCAAAGAAACGCCGAAAATTTGCCATCATATTTTTCCAACTTGAAATATGGTTCAACTTGTCTTCAAATAAGGTTAACATGCATTATTAATATGAGACCATCTGTAAAGGTAGTTACACAAAGTGTTAACAACTCACATTTCATTTCACCACTATAATTAAAGGAACACTGACAATCAAAGAACAAACTTTCCATAACTTGCAAGTATCTGTACACAAATTAAAATTTACATATAATTTAAAAATTTTTAGCTCTAACAAAAAAATTATGTCCTTACAATATTTGTGCTTACAATCCTTGAAAAACAACTAAAATACACAAATGGAAAATTAAATACCATTTGATTTTTTCAGCTAAGAAAAAAACTTTCCATGACTATTAAATTTTAAATTATCTCTAGTATTTTAAGAGACAAGTAAACTTTCTTTTCTGCATATATTCAACTTTATGAATCAGTATTCCTTTAAATATGTTTCCCTGTTAATTTATGTAAAACCACTCAAGCCAACATGTGTTGTCCATGCACATAAGAAAGAAAGCAATTCAATGGAACATAGGGGTAATTCTAAATCTCACCTACAGTCCTGCTTTCAACTTGCAACATAAAGTTTAATAGAGCGGCTAGCAAAAGCTTTGAATTTCACTTTCTTGCCCTCTCATCAGGAAATCGTAAGAGAAGCAGGGCAATTACACAATTACAATACAATGTAAAATTTAAGCAGAAACAAAGAAAAGGAGATAAAATGTGGAAGATAATTTTGCCCATCAAAACCATGTAAAACTCACACAGCACAAAATACTATTCATTCTCCCTGAAAAGTCTTATTAAAACCTTATAAAAATCAGAACAGGATTCATAAAGAATCAACTGTCCAGTTCCTTATTCTACTTCCCTGCTATTCGTAGAGTAACACAGATAATGAAAGACAGACACTGCAGGAGTAGAACGCTTGCTTGTGTAATGCTGTCAGGTCTTACTCTGCACACTGTATTTACAATATTAAATCTTTAATGTTTAATTTGCCTCTCTTGATTAGTGAGTAAAATATATTTTATTGGTCATTTATCTCAGTTATTTATGTAAGAATAAAATGGTGAAAATTCTGTTTTTCTTCTCAGGAATTATTCAGGTAGGATACAGACTTAAAACATTAACATTTCCTCATCTTAAAATTAAAATACAAATCACAAAACCCTGCAAATCACATAGGGCAAGTCTCATTAATGTTTCACCGAAAACCAAATAGACAAATACAAACAGTATGCCAAGCACGTGAACACAAAAGAATATTATAAGTTTGCAATAAAAACATGCACTTCCCCCATGTATCTTTCCCTAAATGACATACAAGAAAAACCACTGGAATAATAAACTGTTAGCCTAAATTAAATGGTTGGCAGGTACAGTAATTTTTAGAGAATTAAAGTATCAAACAGCAAATTCTATACCAATGTAATGTGCTCCAGATTAAAAATCTAAGCTTTCATTTTAATGAGAACTATAAATTTGATCACACTGGCTTTTATTGTGCTCTAAGACAGTATCAACGGAGCTTTTGGAGAAATGAAATGTGATGAATTCATTTTTTTCCCAACAATAATTAAAAAAATCAAACTAAGAAAGGTTTTCAGTTGGAAGGTAAGATGTATACATATAAATTTATATATATTATAATATTATGTTATTATATGTTTTTAAAGACTTAAAGATGTGAAAAGGAAACTACTTAACAACTATAGGCTTGAAGCAGAAATTCCTTAATGAAGTCTTGATAAAACTACTTATGACCCAAAGTGCACCCCAAACCAAAAAGCAATGTTTAGCATTAGTAGCTGCATTTACATAATGTATCTAGAAAATGCCATGCATTTTCAAGCATTAAACTTGATTCACTCAAGGCTAATTTCAAAAACAGAAAATACCTTTGGCCTTAGTTTTTCTCTTGACTACCCCACCAGGTCCTTCTGTTGGTATTTATAAGATGAAAATAGGTTATAAACAGAAAATATTAAGGGAATTAAAAAATGAAAATCTATTAAAAATTTAAAATCTGTGCCTCTATTAAACACTTACACTATTTATAAAATAACACTCCTTCAACATATAAATACCATTTATGTCATTTTAAAACCTTACTTTCACTATAACAGAATAATGCATTATAATCAGCCTATGACTCAGTCAACTTCACAACTTGTCTTAGAACTTGTTGAGCAAAACTTGTTTGGCTACAGATGAGCCAAAAAAGGATCAGACTGGAGCGATTGGACCCTGGGCATTTGAGAACTCAGCCCTTCATCCCCAGGACAACTTTGTCTTGGCCATTGGTGTGTTTGTGCCTCACAAATATATTTACAATTCCCCATCTACCACCTAAGAAGGCAATGCAAACTCTCACCCTCTAATATAAAAGGAATATTCCCAGAACAAAACCCCCGAATGAAGTGGGGAGTGTCAGAAACAGAAGATCACAGAAATGTGTCTGTTCAAAAGCCGAGAGAAGAATGAAATCTGGCGGACCATTCAGAGCTGCAGAAATCGGCCTGGGAAACATTTGGGCTAGGGAAAAGAAGAAAAGGGGAACAAACCGGGGTGGTAACTGCCTGAGAAGAACTAAAGAGGTTTGCTAGTGAATCTTGGTTGTCAATTTTAAATAGAAAAAAAAAAAAAAAGCAATGATTCCCAACAAAAATGATTACGGTAAATGGAGAATAAAATTGGGAAGATGTGTTAGTGGTGGAACTGCCGGTTTGGTTCTGATAAAAAAAAAGATTGCCACTAGAAATGGCAGTTCACTCCCAGCTGTGCCTAGAGAGTCAGTAGCCCTTTGCTCAGGCACAGATCACCAACTTACAACACAGGGTGAAAGGACCTGGGGACTTTACTTCCCTACATCATTGCCATCCAAAAACAGGACAGCATATTTTGATAGAAGTTCGACCTCTGCTATTTGAAAAGCCATTGCCTTTTTCCTGTTTCAAATTTATTTAAAAAACAACCCAAGCAAGCAGGAATTACACTAGTATGTAGGGATATATTAACTTTACTCTTCATCTAAAACCTTTGCAATGGTTTTCTATTTCTTCCCTTGGTAAATGAAAGTCCTGATAATGAGTTTATTTTTAACTCTCTAACCAATGTGAATACCATATACCTCAGGACTCTATTTCTATCAGGCTGTACTTATCATCCCAGTCAACTGATGTTCTGAATTCTACCCCCCGGTCACATAAATGCTGTTACACTCATGTATCAGCAAACTTTGCAAAGTGGTGCTCCAACTTGCTGATGGATTTCCTAGGCACATCAGGGTGGGAGATATGAAGATCCTCGCTCAGTTCCTGTGGGAGGGCAGGACAGCTCTGTGCGTGATCTGTCACTCAGCAACCAAGGCCCAAGGTGTTGCACGAGAAAGCGCCCAAGCATTTTCACACTATTCCTGCTGGGAACAGCAGTACCCACTCTGTGTATTTCTCACACCCACACTTCAGTATGAAATATTTTCACTCCTGTTCTATTGTTCAAATCATTCTCCATTCCTAAATCCCTTCTTCTTTCTCTAATTCACAGCAATTTGTTTTCATGAATAAGAGAGTCCATTTGAGAATGGCAATTTATTTTCAAACAGCAACATCACTATTCTGGAAAAATGTGTCTTATTAACTGAGTACGTTAAAAAATGAAATGTCAATTAACTGTCCCATATGGCTATCTATATGCATACATGACCATAACTTGTGTGTGTGTGTGTGTGTGTGTGAGACAATTACTTTCCACAGACAAAGTCTGATTCTTTCCTAAATTCTATTAAAACAATATGACATCCTGTAATACTGAATGCTATCATGGACCACGCCTGCCAAAGCATTATTTCAGAATACAGTATCAAATTTATTCTTGTAATACCAACTTTTAAATGCATAGATATAATCCAACATGCAAAAGAAATTAGTCTAAAATATTAAAATGCACCGTTAGTATTTCTAATGTCCCTCTCCTGATTCTGCATGTTCTCTCAATGAGGCTCAGATTTTCCTGTTAAAAAGCACACTGGTGGGTAATTTACCCATCTAAATGCAGTGTTTTAATTGAAGTGTATAATATGGAGGAAAAAAAGCACAGAGTGGTGGGAATCAGACCACCCCCATCCCTTCTGCTGTGGTATAGTCAAAAGAGCATATTGATGAGAAGGTTAGATATAACTTTTGTCATTAATCACAGATTAGATCAGCATCACATTAGTGAAGTCAGAAAAAAAATGAGTACTTTACTTAAAACTCCAGTTTGGGTATAAATCCTTACAGTGATACAAATTAACAATGTACAATATACTATATAGAATTCCAAAGTATCATCTTAAACTACCTTTTCAGAATGTGAAGAGTGCAAATAATTTTCAATATTTTTGGCATAATAAAAACTGAGCAAATAACTTTAACCACAATGAACACAGTCGGTCTCTGAAGGGAAGCATACAGACCTGATGACAGCCCAGCATCTAGGACCCAGGAAGGGAACAGAGGAGCCCCAAGTAACGAAGAAATGAGAGGAGAGCCAAGAAAACACAATGTTCTAAAAGCCCAAAGAGCAGTTTTAGAAAGGCGGGCATGAACGAATGTTTAAGATGAGGATACTACCAGCCTAGGTTAGTTAGTGAATGTCCTGGAAGGTACTTCGGGTTAGTTTTAGGAGCAGTACAAAAGGCGGTCACATTACAGTATTAAGAAAACAAGTGGGAAAAAAAGGTGACCAAATGCCCAGGGTGCTCCTGAGGGCCTGCATCATCTCCTTACAAGAAAAGTTATCACACACGGGCTTCCCAGGATCCTCCAGGGGCAGAAAAGGAAGAAAAGTTTGAAGGACTTGACCTGTGTTTCTACGTTTGGAGCCTAGAGGAAACGAAGACATGCTATAGGACAAAGGAACAGATTAGAGAGCGCGGAGACAGGACGAGGCCAGAGGAGCAGGTGGAGGAACAGGGAAAGGGTGGGCCTCAGAAACCAGAAGATGCAACAGCTGTGAGCATGCCTGATAAGGGAACAATGACTGAAGGCGATTTGGAGAGCAAAGAAATGTTACAACGCACAGAGAGATGGTGATAATGAAACCCAAGCCAGAGGGGGTTGACCTGATAGAACAGAAAGCAAAACCAAGTTTATGGGAGAATAAATGACCCTGGAAGATGCAAGAGTGTGGAGAAGGTTTTGAATACCTACTAAAGAGAATAACTCTGTCACAGAGCAGTGAGCACCACACAGAAGTTTGTTTCAGGTAAAGTTAGAATATATCTTTTTCCAACCCAATGGGCAGCCCAGTGGTGGAGAAGGGATCAGAGGTGATCCATGCTTGGTGACAGCATTCAGAAGGGAAAAAAATGTAAGTTTGGAATACAAGTGGCTCCCGAGAAAACCACAAGGCAAGTACGTAAGATTTTGATTTTATGTAATTCCTAATTCTGGACAATTAAATTCTTATCATTTGTAACTATGGTTGATGTGGATTCCCCGCAGCCCCAAAAAGTCAACAAGTGTACCGATTATACTCTTTTTCTCACTTTACTACCATAGTCAGTGTGCAGGGGCAAAAATAATAATTTCATCAAACAATTAAATTCATGAAATATAGTAACTCCTTAAAAATAGTTTCCAAATAGTATAGAGAAAATTACATCAATTGGAGCTTTGAAAAGAAGCATCTTGGTATTCTGTAATCCATCTGGATAAAATTTGTTTTACAGACAGAATACATACCAACTGAAGGCAGTCACCAAAGAAGCATTAGGATGTCTTCACAGTCAAAGAGAATGGCAGAAAGTAAGAAATCACCACGTTGCTCACTTCCTTTTGGTGTTCTTGTGATGATTACTGTGAAGCCCTGTTGACTAGTTGGGGATTCTTATGCCAGAATTTGAAAAAAGCAGGTTTTATACTTCCCTTAGAAGGTGAGGGAGTTGCCTAAATGTAATTAATGTTATTTTGGCAACTGCTTCAGGGCCATCATCTCACATACATTTCAAAATAAAATGTTCTGTATGAAATTAAAATGCTGCATCATCAAGCCAATGGTTGGACCTGTGATTCCACCACATACAACAGACATAATTTTAGAAGACTGGCTCGACTATGGAAACCCCTGTTAGCTCCTTCAGGTTTTCAGAGAGTTGGCAATAGAATTGGTAGGCTGGGTATCACTTCATACTTACACTGAGGCAGAGCTGCTGTACAAAGGATGTCTAATCTTGGTAAAATGCATGTCAGGACACTACACCAGTTTCCCTTTTATTTATAAATACATGTGACAATTTTATCACAGGCATGTTTGAAAAAAGAAAGCCACAGACCTCTCCACCCTCTATGGTAAGTGGGGAAGAGAGGATTAGACCATAAGAAAACTGGAAGGCTCAATGTTTAGAAAGAAATTACATTCAGAGACTAAATTTGAAGATAAAATGCAGATACAAATGAGATACTGCAAAGCCCACCTAAAGGCCTCTGTTAGCATAAGGCAATTTACTGTATAAATTTCAAGCTGGCATTTCTCTTGAAAAAAAGTATGTCCAACAATTTTTTCACTTATTTAAGACAGTTTTCAAAACAGAAACAAAGCACAAAACCCAAACCCCTCAGTGTATTATTATGCAATGGGTTGACTCCTGAAGCTTACTCATCAGGACTATCCAGCAAATATCGTTGGGCTCAGCTTTGAAGAGGGATTCAACTGAAGCCTCAGTGCTAGTCCCAAAATTCAAGGCCTTCACAGTCTAGGTGATATCTACTATTTGTCTACATGGTGAGCTCAACAAATATCAGGGGCAGAGAACTTGGAATACTGTTGCGTAAATCGACATATGATGATAAAATCTCAGCCACTGAATTTCATAAAAGGTAATCTAAATATGCACTGCAATCAAAGAAAAGTCCACAGCCAAAATTGCAGAAATCTTCTTTCTTGTTTTATAGACCAAAATCTTATTTAGAAAGGGTCACTGAGTATCAATCACCAAAAGGCACAACTGCTGAGTGACCAAATTAAGAATAACTGTCTACGCCTATATTTCCTTTTGATAACTGAACAGATATAAACATCAGGATAGACAGGAAACATTTTGTTTGGTCTAGTTAACTGTAAATAAAAACAAACCAGACTTCAAGCAGAAAATTTTTCTTACATTTCTGGATACTGCCCTGTAAGGCAGAGAGGTAATTTCTAGAATAAAGAACTGAGTACAAAGTGAAGAAGCAGATCACCCAGCATTCCACTACATCCAAGGCACCTGCATGAGTCCCAAAGGCAGCGGGGTGGCAGCTGGGCCTCAGGTTTTTAGTAAGATCAGCACCTAGAGGAAGCTTCTGCAACTGACTTACACCCCAACCCTCAGGGCCCAGGGAAAACTGGGGCTGGAAGAAGCTAAGTGAACTTCCAAAGGAAATCCCCAGGTGCTACTTCCATGGTTTTGCATTAAAGTCCAGAGAACCCAGCACCTTTTCAATGGGACATACGGCGCTGCATATGAAGCAGCCAGAAGGGCAGCTCTGAGGAGACAGAGCATATCCTACAGAGTTCCTATGGTTGTACCAAGTTGGAAAAGCAGGGTAAATGTGGTACAACTTAAAATCCATAACTATAAAAACAAGCTACAATGTACCAAAAGCAATTTTATCTTTTTAAGTAAATTCCTAAGTCTTAAAGAACATAAGCTAGGAAAATATTTACATTATGAAATGGAAAATTATACAATAAATCCTTATAAAAATTATAACAAACAGGATTTAAGAAATGTAATCTTTGTTAGCTTCAAAATACTCTGTATACCAGCTTTGCAAACAACTTGAATTTTTTCTCATAAAAAGCCTTACCCACAAGTTGAAGGAAGTCACAGAAGTCAGGGGTTCACCAGTTAGCTAGATTTTACCTTCATTAGAGCCTTTTCAAAAAGGCTGATTAGATTAGAAGGGGTATTAACTAAATGGCAAATTACCTCACATCCTTATTTTTCACTTACAAAATAAAGCATAATTAATTTCTGTACATAAATTGCACATTAGTATTATGCCAAAAAAAGAGCCTGATGAGAAATTAGTGATTCCAAACATTTTTAACACACAAATTTAATTATTTACTTCTTGTAAACGAATCAAACATCTTCTAGAGTTAGGAGTAATGAAGCATGAAGACTACTTCACAAAACCCATCTCAGGTATGTAGCTGAGTGAGTTTCACTGAGAGTGAGGCTACAGATCGCTTTTAAATTAACCCTAATGAACTCTGACATTTCCCAGTACTCAATATTGTGTGAGTGTAAGCACACAATAAATAGGGACAAAGACTGCATGAACTTTCAGAAAGAATATTATTAAAATATATTCATTTGATCCAGAATATTAACATTTCAACATCAGAAGTGTTTGACTGTCAGGAACATTAATAGAATGAAACCTATTCCCTGAATAATTAGCGAAAGATAACCGAGAGTTTTAACAGCCATTTAAGCTCTAGGAGATCACTGTTCAATATACAACATGTGTACCCATATCCAAAAGTAGCTTTAGAATAATGCTTAAAAAAAAGATTAGGCAATTGGACAGTCTTCCCTGACACATGTAAGTGGTGAGAAGAGAGGGGCTTCCTCTGTTCTGATGATTTGAGATTTTACTCTCAGCCTACTGTTTTGATAGTCTAGAAGAGTGATTCCTAACAAAGAAACTAAGGTTGTCATATTCCCCTCTGGAAAAAAAACTGGGTGAATGACCCACTTTCTGAAAGCAATCTGATTTAAATATGAAATATAAGGGGAATGAATATTTTTAAAATAGAAATTATTACAGTTAAATAAAATGTTAAAATGTAGAAACATTTTTGAATTTTAAGCTCTACGAAGAACCAAAACTATATGCTAAGTTTCACAGAAGATCAAAGATATTTAAAAACATGAAATACCACTCCCTAAAAGGATAACAGGGTAACAGAAACAAAAGTCCTTGGGTCTTACCACTTTTAAGCTGTAAGAACTTTGCTTGACAGAGGAAACAGATGAAATCTCATTTTAAGAAACACATGTTATATATGGCTAATATAATTGATTTTGCTATTACTGAAGCGAACTAATTTTCAATGAATTGATTCAAAGATATTTTTTAAGTTTTCTAATGGCAAAAATGTATTCTCCTAAAAAGAATTACCACTTTAATAAATTTAATTTACAAATCTAAAAATCATATTATACCTGAGCCAAAGTTGATAGCCAATTATAAAGTAGTACAGGAAAAAAATGGAAAAAGACTTATTTAGGATGAATAATTTTAATATGTACAATATTATTTAAGATACATATTCACATTTTCCCTCTTGTGTCATATGCCTACTTAAAAAAAATACAGATTACTTTCTCTGGACATATAATTTGGAAGTGAAATTAAAATTAAATTTTGCTTTCACAGACAGAAATATTCAGACATACTACTATCTGAATACAGTAATTTCACTGTCCTAAGGCAAAAACATGGAATTGTTTTCAAATTAAAAAGCACCATGAATACAGAATTTTACACTGAAATTCATATTAACCTATCTGACAAATCAGTTAACCTAAATGAATTACAATTAAAAAAAGAGCTTCTTAAAGAACCATCACTTTACACATCAGTCATGTAAAAGAGCAACAGTAAAGCATTAAATTTTTGCACACATGCTAGAAATAATTTTATAATCAAATCCATTTTAATCATTTTAGTTAATAGTGTGTTAGAAAGACAAGCATCAAGAGTTAATCACAAAACAATTTGCCATTAAATTTCTAAATTTAGTTCAGCAGATACATAAGTTAAAACAAAACGATACAGAAACCAATTATACCACCAAGAACATCATTCTCAATGCACTTTGTAGACTACTACAAGACTGAGGAACATCACTTCCTTCACTAGAAGTGGGGGAGCAGAGCAAGGGACTAGCTAGGAGCTGTACTGGGGGAAAAGGTCACAAGACCGCCTTGTATTGTTCAATCACAGCTGTCCCACTGCACATTAAGCCCTGGGTGAGCAAAGCAAAGAAAGGAGAGGAACCTGCTTCGGGTTTTCATAAGCCAATGACTTCAGTCCCTAATCAAGGTTACTGGTTATGTAAATCCAAAATGACACAAGTCTTTCCCTGAACCCCTTCATTCTGTGACGTACCATCAACACCATCTGTGGTTTCGCTTTCTTCTTCTTCTTCTTCTAGCATTTCAAAAGGAGTCATTATATCATAGAGAAATGAGAGGAAACCATAAAACCAATCTGAACTTTCCTCTGCTAAAATATTAAGGACTTCCTCAAGAGAATCAATATTTTCATTACTGCCATCTTTGGTCAGGCCTACATAAGAATAAAGGAAGAGAGAAAGAGAAAATGAGAGCAGTTAGGTGGAAAAAAGAGTTGAGGAAGCGAGATCTCAAAAAGGATGTGCATCATGGTCACAGCAGTTTACAGAAAAGATTATTTTGGAAAATAAAGAAATCGATTAAGATGCACATCTTACAATCAACTCTCAATCATATGTAGCAAAGAAGAGGCACAATCTGACCCATCCTCTAACGAGGTTTGCCTTTCTCTCTTTAGAGAATCTAGAGCTGGAAAACATAAAACGGTATCAGCCAAAATCGACTGACTGATGACAATGCTAAGAGTGAATAAAAGCAGTACACGGGTAGAAAGATAGACAGCTTCCACGTCTGCTCATTCACCAACCAGATATTATCGAGAGTTGATTATACAACTATTTACATACATGAATAAATATTCATTGAAAAACAGAAATATTTTCAAACTTTCCCCTTTAGGATGTGGTGTTGACTTAGGAAACAGGAGTTAATGACTAGCAGGGTCCCTATTTATAGCATCCATAAATAGGCATAAATGTACTCAAATTATATCAGATAGTCAACTTAAATTTTAACACTGTAAAATGTTAGCTTTATAATGCTCTGGCTACTGACTCATGCTCCTGTAATTCTGACCAGTAATGGGAGGCAGCTATTAATAATAATTCACTCTGCCTACCAAAATGAAATGTGATCCAGACTTTAGTCAGTCTTTTGCAACAGGAGCATTCCAAAGTTCACTCCCCATAAATCCATGAAATTAGCTCTACTGCAGAGACCCTCGGCTCCTGTTCTTCAAGTACTGGTCCCCAAACAGGCTATCATGATGGAAAGAAAGCAAAGTGTGTGCTGATTTTGATTTTAAATCATTTGTTTTTTCCTGTGAAGAACTGGCTTTGGGTAAAGAAGGTCTCATAGCTCCAATAGATATCAAAATCCACCAATACTGCCCAACTCTATACAGCATGTCCCATAATTCTGAGGAGTCAAAAACAGGATGGGGGGTTCTGGCTGCAAGAAATGTGATCAGGCATGATTTAAGAGTTTTTCAGACTGTAATTACCTAGTTCACTATTTCAAGCTTTAGCAACACAGAATTCCTCCACGTAGCGTACCTACTAGGAATCAAGATTGGCAGGCAGGGATAGTAATAAGACAACTAGCATGAATAAAAGCTTATACTGAATTTTCTCCACTTCAGCCCACAGAAAAGCTACATCATGCCATTCTTCATGTATTGTGGGGGAGAGGGGACATGGACACACACAAACTGCAGTTGGTATTCAACATATTTTAAATTATTTTTTAATAAACCCAGAATATTTTTTTCACTAAATTTAACAGTTGATGATGCTAGGAACAGAGGAGATCTGTATTCCCACCCAAGTCTCGGTGGTAATAACATCACTTCTTCTTCCTGCCTTAAAACACTATAGCTGTATCTTCACAATAAACTTTTATTTTTCTCCATTTTCCAGCATAAGTACTTCCAAGTATCAAATATAAGGTACAATCCTTTATCCAACTATGCAGTCTTTCTTAAGAACTTTAGTTCTTAAGATAAAAGTATTAGTCCAAAGAGAAAAAGGAAGTATTCTGGGGGTCCAATCCTTAACCCCTTACAGACGACCCGAGGGCAGGACGTGAGTGCCTATGCCGGAGCCGGTCCAGGGTCTCTGGCCCCCTCGTGCATCCGTCCAGTCTATGATGTCTAATTCGCCAGGGCTCTAGAATTTTTGTAGCTTCCCTTTCTTTCACCAGCCACACCTGATAAGGAGCCAGATGGGTGCTAATCACAGGACAGAAGGACAATTATTAATCCCTTAGGTGGTGTTACTTGGTTAGTTGGATCAGTTTCCTGTTGATTTTATTTGGGAAACAAGTTTTCAAGGAACACACTTTCCAGCAAGGTAGTTTTCAATAACCCAACCCCACATCAAAGATACTTTATTTTAGATAATTTAGCTACAAAAATAGGAAATTATGTAAACTAGCCCAGGCTTAGAATATTTTCAAAGTATATTATAAGGGCCATGGCCAGAAATAATCAAATAATATAACTAATAACAGCTTCTGATCTTGGTTTACTCACATATAGTCCATCTGTCCTCATATTTCACAAAAAAAAAAATCTTAAAATGTGAAATGTAAATATGAATGTGTATATTTCCTCATATTAATAAAATATAGATAAATGTAGAGTTGAGGCAGAAAACTTATGCAAGAAATGCCAAAGCTAGAAGGCCAACAAATCTCAACTATGACCACAGCTACCATGCTGAGTTCTCCCTTAATCTCCAACTTCCTACTTTGACCTTTCCTTTTAGACTCCCTCTGCCTTTCTCCAAAGCCCGTACCCTCGATCTGCCTCTCCAAGGAGAATGCACCCAAGAAGTCTGGCTTACTTCTGGGTGTACATGGAGAATCTGCTCCCCCCATAACCTCTCCCTGAGCATAGAAATGCCTCTGTACTCCAAGAATTCCACCAGGTTCTCTCTTTGTAAACCACCTGCCAGTAAGAGGCAAAAGCTACGGTGTACCCTTGCACCCTAGCAAAGAACTTGGGACACAAAATCCAATTCCAGTCAAGGTTGTATTTCATGCAGAAAATTCAAACACTCCTGAAATAAGGTCAGAGGATACAAGCGAGCCTGACAGCTCACCTTTGGTTTGTTTCATCTTTACTAAAGCCACAAGCCAGCTGTGAATCATTACTTGTATATGGTAAAATAGTTTATCTCAGCCTTTATGCACTTAATAATCAAATTACCAAAATGAACCCTGAGATTCAACAAATTTGGCTGTACCTCCAAGTATATCTTATAAAAGGAACAAGTTGTGATTTGCCCATACCACATATGTTTCTACCTGCAAATGACAATGTTCTAGTTTAAATTAATTAACTCTTAATGGTTGCTTAAAAACCTTAAAGGGAATAAACTCTTGAAATCTAAAATATAATACAAAAAATCAAGGTGTTCATGTAAGTGTACTATAGAAATCTGTGTGTTCTACAGATAAAATAACGTGTTTTAATTTTTAATAGTTGACATTTCCTATCTGACAGACTAGATATCTGACTTTAAGTCAAAAATATGAATGAAATACAGCAGATTAGAACATTATTCCTAAAAATGAGATTTGGCCCATGTGAAGTTATCTTTAAAATTTAAAAAGCTTCACTATTCAGAATCCATCATTTAAAGTAAAGTAATAGAGTAATAAATCATTAATAGGCAAGCAAATTAGCATCAATTACTCTGTTACGTTAAATTCTATATAACCTCATTTCTTTTGCATGCCTAGGAGTATAGACTTCTGAAGATTTATTATATTCATAGAAACTCAAATTTAGATATGTAATAATAGAATTACATAGAAAATACCATTAAGTTTAAAACAGGAGATGAAATTTCACGGATAGTAAGCTTCCACTGTGAAGCAGCAAATGTAATTCCCACCGAAGAGTAATAAGAAAACATAAACTTAAGGCCAAAAGACTAAGAAGTTATATTATATTTAACCACAACTAAAACCCTTTTTTCATATTTAAAACTTCCTGTTTTACAGGGAAGCTAAGATTAATCCACTAAAAACAGCTTCATTAGTTATGGATGTGGTACCGTCCCATTTTTTTCATGTCCGTAAAATACAAAATTATGTGCCTAGGAAGAATTTCTTTATGCATTATACTAAGCTGAGTGTATAATACCATGGCAGGTTATTTTTCTAAAACTTTAGTGTAAAAAGTTTGAACACGTATTATACTATGTAGTAAAACAGAGGAAATGCTGCTGCTGAATAAGCAGAACACAGTATCTCACCAGGCCAGATTATATAGCATTCGTGTATTAAAATCAGCACCACCCTTTCTAGTAAGACAGCATTTTTAAATAAATGAGGGAATATAACATCTTCACTTACTACAAGAAGTATCTCAATGATAAAGACAGGTAATTCTGGTGACAGAGGTTCAAGATTTTTAAAAATATAAAGACTCCTAGTCTGTATTTTACTGTTCCCTTTAAAATACACATTTTCAGACATTTACTACTACTATTTTGTTTCAAAATTCAGGTAAGCCTTTAGAAATTCACATTTTCAAATGGAAGTGAATATATCAAATGATGATAAAAGAATGGCTATAAATGCCACATTTGAAAACAGATTAGCACATTATATGTTCAAATGTTAAGTTCAGAATATGAAAATACACATGAAATTAGTGTACTTACTAAAAACGTGTGCAAGAGCTATGTACTTACCCACTTACAAAAGTAAATTAAAACTGAAATGGAAAAATAATTAAGCTGCTAACATCTCAACAAGAATGAAATATATGATTTAAATGGGAAAATATCGTCCATAAAATGTACATGACAACATAATAAAAAGGCAAAAATATTCTTTTGTTTCGAGCATTAAATTACCACTAACAAAAAATGTAATGTCTACTTGCCTAATAAAACTTTGGCATCATCTACGTCAAAATCTCCGTCACCGTCAGCATCATAGACTCCTAGTTTTCCTATAAAGAGGGGAAGAAAGATGGATATGGGAACAGAAGGGAAAACAAATTTAATATGGTATTACCACTTTATTTCAGTCCTGAATATGAGTCATACATGTTACCAATCAATGCAATTCTTTGTTCTTTTAATCCTGAAAAACAGTTCTAAATGAGTATCTTACTAAAAATAATGAGCAATTCACTTAGAGTCAGGAAGTATTCACCTAACAAATCTAATAAATATAACTGAGACATTTTCTTTAAAGATTTAACAATACCCTGATTGAATCATCTCAGGCTAATTTATTATATTGTTAAAGATAATAGATAAAATTTTCCACATACATTAATAAATTATACTGATCCATTTCTAACAGTTAATGAAACTTAATGTTTCTAAAATACGAAAGTTTCTCACACTGTCAATATTCACAAGAATGGGAATACTTGCCAAGCCTCAAATAAAAACTAAATATAAATAATTACAATTCAGTGTAAGTACTAAAAATAAGAGGACAATTAAATTTTTATTTTACAATAATGATTTACAACAGAAACATCATGAATCAACCTTACAAAAAGAAAGACTTCAAGAAATAAAGTATGTTTAAACTGATTTCCTGAAATTACAAAGGAAAATTGAGTCAACCTACTTAACAACTTAATTAGTATTGGCCATCTACTACTAAGAAATAAAATAAGGCTAAGAACACATAACCTGAGAAGACACTACCACCAGAACCTTTCCTTTTTAAGAGTAGCAAATATGTCTAGTAAGGCTTTAATAAAGCTGTATCATGAGGAGCGCTGTTAGGTATAGCATTTCATTTAGGAGTCAAATACATTCAATAACCTAAAAAAAACTATTAAGTTCAACATGAGTTATAATTCATCATTGGACAATGGCTGTGAAGAGACATAAATATTTTAAACAACATTCACAAACATAGCAATTGTCCTAAAAAACCTGTTGACAACACTGTTGCCATCTCTTCAGTAAAAAGTAAATTACAACACTGCACAAGGGTGGGCAGACCATTGGAGTAGAGTAACTGTGACCAATCTTTACCCTCCCAGAGCCCTTGTTCTACTCAGGAAAACAGTTAACGTGCTATGTAGAAGTCTGGTTTAGAAAGCACATACACTTTAAAAATGATAATACAAATAATGGAGAGATAAGGAAATGATCATTTCCACTGCTAAGAAAATATCAATGAAAAGCACTGATCTGCAGGTTGAAGTTATATACAGCACAGAGCTCAAATTAAAAAGGCAGAAAATACTATACTTTCTGACAAGCTTAAAATGGAAATTGGTCCTACCATTTGCATTTGCACATACTATGTGCAGGTGATAATGAAACTGGCAGAAAAAGGATGAGGTGTTAGAGACTAACACAAGTAGACTTAAAATGCGTCCCCAATAGCCTACCTTGAAGTACCTCTGATAAGTTATAACGGAAGTCCTTTGCTTTGGCTGCATGCATGTAAAAACATGAAAATTGTTACTTGTGCTTAGATGTACAAATACTTTAAATCTCCTGTTTAGTTGACTTTCCTTAGCAACATATTTGTAAGTCAGCAAAAGCACAGATCTACTCTAACATTTCTCAAACTAAAATTCTTCCTCTATTACTCTATCGATCTATCCAGAGACACTTTGCTTAAAGTAGTAAAAATGAGAAGCTTCAACAAAAGGCAGATTACGCACAAGTGTGTTTTGTTATTCTTTGCCTTCTTCACTCCAGAAAGATGAGTATAATCTAACGAGTAAGGCAGAAGTACAGAAGGCTGTATGGCAGGGAGGGGATTTTCTAGGCAACACTGTGCATACAGAGCACTGTGCAGCTTTTTCAGCGACAGGGTCCACATCTTTCACTGGATTACTGAAGAGGGAGGCCATTTATTCACCCAAACTTCCATCACTGATGAATGGATAAGCAAAATGTGGTGCACCCATATGATGGAAAATTATTTACCCATAAAATTGAATAATTATTGAACCTTAAAAACATCATGCTAAGTGCAGCGTAGGTAGGTCCTTACATGTCCACTGGGAGAGGAAAGAAAGGGAGGTGTGAGTTTTGGTGGGAGAGGGTGATGGAAATATGCTGGAATTAGATAATGGTGACAGCACAAAATGATAAATATATTCAAAACCAGTGAACTGCATGTATTTTTAAATATTTACTATATTCAATTTTATGTTATGTGAATTTTATCTCAATTTTTAAAAAAGACTTGATGAGGTGGGAAAACAAGACTACAAACTCCAAAAGTGGTAAAAAATCATTAATGTAAAAAATCGTGAAAAACTAGTAGTAGTGATTATGGAGAGAAAAGGAAAAAGGAGGACAGCTATCAAAAGGAATATGGCAACTTCCTCAGAAGAGCAGAAACCACACCTACACACCCACCCCCTCACCCCAGCACCCACACGCTCACACCCACACCCCATCCCAGCACCTACATGCTCACACCCACACCCCATCCCAGCCCCTACATGCTCACACCCACACCCCATCCCAGCCCCTACATGCTCACACCCACACCCCATCCCAGCACCCACACGCACCCACACCCCATCCCAGCACCCACACGCGCCCACATCCCATCCCAGTACCTACATGCTCACACCCACACCCCATCCCAGCACCTACATGCTCACACCCACACCCCATCCCAGCACCCACACGCACCCACACCCCATCCCAGCACCCACATCCCATCCCAGTACCTACATGCTCACACCCACACCCCATCCCAGCACCTACACACACCCACATTCCATCCCAGCACCTACACGCTCACACCCACACCCCATCCCAGCACCTACACGCTCACAGCACCCCCTCAGCCCAGCACCTACAGACTCACACCCACATACCTTCACACACCTATTCCCCAGCACACATACACATACACACCTATCCCAGCACTGACATATACACGCACATACCCACATTCCAGCACCCACACACTCACAAACACACCCACATCCCCACACCTACACACACGCAATGATTCTGTACTGATTCCAAGACACAAAGCAGAATGTTTTGAAATGTTCTCAGGGTCCTGTGAATTATTTGTTTATGATCCTTAATGGGCCCTTAAATAAATTCAGTGGCTCAAAATTTTTAAATTTCAAAATGTAACAAAATGGAATAGAAATTATAGTGTTGCATATAGTGAGAGTAAGTACTATTCAATAAAACTTTTCCATGTGATATACATATAACATAAAGCCCCTTTCTACTACTATAGATCATGTTCAAAGAATCGGAAAAGCTGCTAATCTGAGTTAAGCCTGCTAACATTCCATTTTGTTCTCGCCCTATGAGAACCACTGAAAGGCTACAGAATTAACAGCACCAAAAAGATGGTAAATCCTTAAGATTACTAAGGGATGTCTTTTATGCGCAAATTCACGTTAAGATACTAGAATTCTTACCTAAAACTTCCTCATAATCAACAAGATCAAACCAGACGACAGCTACTGATGTCCAGACTCCCAGCAGTGCAATGACCATGAACCAGGTGAAAAATGAACTTCCAGAAAGTCCTCCTTTCCTCCCATTCTTCTGTCCTCCATGTTTTGTCTCTGTTTAAAAATTAGATGAACAATGTCATGATACAAGAAGAAAACACTTTACTGAACATCTCTTTCTGCTGAATTATTTCTCCAGTAATTTGATAGTACTTGTAATAGCAAATCATTTCAAAAATAGTTTTCACTTAAAATCTCAAAATACACCAAACAAAATACTTTCGAAAACAATAAAGATACTGCTTGGACTCAAAACCATGTATAAAAGCCTAACTTGAAGCAATGAAAGAAATAAACTATGGATGGGCTAATGATTTTTTTTAAATAAAGGCTGATATGATACATATATTCCTTCCTTCCAAGCTCTTTATCCAAACTGCCCAAATATAACTTCCTTCAAAGCTCAGTGTCTATCAACAACTTAATGAAATCATACAGAAATGCAGCCGTATCTTTTTCTCTGTCCCATTTAGTTTCTGTAAAATCTTAAAACTCTTGTTAAATGCCACAGAAAATATCTCCCCAAAAGACCTCTCCATATTCATAGCCAGAGAAACAGAAAAAGAAGGAAACCATTTAGGAAACAGAGGTCAGGGAGGAGGAGAAGCAAAGCAATACAATGCAGCCCTCATCCTTTACGAGACCCACTGGGACATACAGGAACAAGAAGAGGCTCGTTGACAACTGGTCTCCGTGCAGGAAAGAGCCTGTGAACTGCTGTCCACCAAGTGTCACTGATCACACTCTATAACTTCTATTCTCCTGGAAATACTCTTTTCACAGTCCAAAGTTAAAATAATGAAAGTCAAGTAAGAGTCATAGAAAGTGGTCAGCACCGTCCTTAAAAGAAAGGACCATTTAAGATTCCAATTTCCCTTAAAAAGGAATATAATAAATATATATTAATAAGTAAATTAAAAGGATATGTCATATCCCAAAATGGCCTTTGAGAAAAGGAAGCATTTATCAACCAGGTAGAATTAATTGTAGGACACTTTTACTTGTTGAGCACGGGTCATCTCTCTCTAAGGGCTTTCACGCGTGAGCCTCTACAACAGGCTTGTCAGCGCTCCTCAAGAGGGCATTTCTGGAGGCTTCTGATAGAAAGTTCTTCAACCTATACAACTGGACCTCACACTGCAGGGCAGCTGGCATCCCTGGCTTCCTATGGTCCCAAAGGTAAGTTGCCCCCAGTGATTGTAACAGAAACACCCCCGAATGTTTCCACACGTCCCCTACAAGAGCAGTGCCTGGTTAAGAACCACTGGAGGTAAGGAGAGGAATAATCACTCGTTTTATAGATAAAAAGATAAAAGATTCACCGAAAGTCACTAGCCCAAGCTGGGTAGAGCTAGAATAAACCCTGATTGTATGGTCCTGAGTTTCCTGATACGTATGAGGGGACCAAATCACAGGGTATCAAAAACCTCACTCACTCTAATCTAGAACCTGCTTTCTGACTCCTAACTCCAGTTCTAATTACAGAATACTCATAGTAGTTTTCCAGTGGCTCAAATTAAGAATATACTGCCAATTCTTCTGGAAGAAAAAAATGAAATTCTTCTTCAAAAGACATATACATTTTTTAAACCAACCACTAGAACTTTTTTTCCAAAAGGGCCATAAAAACTAAGTCCGTTTGAGAGAAAAAGAGTGTGTGTGTGTGTGTGTATTCACACATAAATGTATTCATTTTTATTTACATATCTATACTTAAGCATATAAAAGTTGATATTTAAATAAGACAAATTTCATTCTTAAAGAAAAAGTCAATTTCCTTTTCAAATGTTCAAATTTTAATAGACCTATCAAAAGGGCCAGGTTTATGAGTAATCATATGGTGAAATTCACAAAAATGTGCTTACAAATAAAATATGGCCATTTAATTTGTTTCTAACATGATCAATTAAAAGTCTCCTAAAAGCTGACTAAATGAAAACATACTTTACATTAAAAAAAATTCTTGCTGGGCACAGATCACAACATTATTGCACATTAAGTTCCACTTCCAACAGGCCTCACTGTTTTGCTATCTGAACACAGCAATGGAGAGGAGACTGGGCGAAAACTGCAGTGTTGGCGAGGGGAAATGACGATCTCCAATATTTTTATGTCTTCAGTGTAGAAATTATAAGAATATAAAATGAAGCACCACTAAGTTTTTAAAAAAGAAAAAAATGAACCAATTCTGTGGAGACAGGGGTACACTACAGCTTCAGTAGCAGTGTTTACTGTTTAATTGATTAAACTTCTATGAACATGGAGACTTTTTTTTAAAATACTGTATGAACACTGATAGTGACTGCAATGAGGGGGGTGAGGACTTGATAATATGGGTGAATGTTGAAACCACAATGTAGTTCTCATGTGAAACCTTCATCAAATTGTATACCAATGATACTTTAAAAAAAAAACAAAGGTACTATGAACATTCACGTACAGAAAAATACTGTACGAAAACAACCCTTTATGTGTATCTAACATACACATCTATGCATGCATACTTATTTGAATTGAATAACAACTATAATAAGAATAATGCCTTCATAATATCCATTTACTTCCACGTATGGAACTACATTAACAGTTAATGACTGAGAATGTTCCTCCCTTGGCTACTTATTGCCTCTAAGGATCAATTTTATGTTTGCTACTGAAAATGAGGGCTAAACTTCAGGAAAATAGGGCTTTTGTCTTACCTCCTCTCGGGCACTTTGTAACTGACACCAGTCTCATATTGTTCACTATCAACTAGAAAATAATAAGTCCATCCTTTTATTCATCCATTTAACATTTATTCAACATTCATATGCCAGACATGATACAATTTTTACTCAGGAATTGTTTTCAAAATGTGTGCCTCAACAGAAGTACATCCAAGATGACATTTATAATAAGCTTGTAGTAAAACAGCCAATAAAACAAAACAATTTGAATTCCAAGTTCAATTCTTTCTCCATTCCTATGTCTTCCTTAAAGCAGAAACAGAGGAAAATTTCATATTCTCAAAAGGAAAGTATAATTTACCCAATAACACTCATCTAAGTTACTGACCTGCAACACCAAATATAGGTAAAAAATGGAAAAAGGCTTTTTAAAAGATTACATAAATCTATTCACCAAAACAGAGAGAAGTGTTTGGGAGGCTGCAGGGAGAAAGCCAAACACACTTTTACCTACACATATTTACATTTATTTCAGATTTGATTCTAATAACTTCAATCAAATTTCCTAACCCACTGTACAAGATTTAAAGAATAGCCCTTAAAGACAACCTAACCCAAATGAGTTAAAGCAACAAAGTGCTGACAGAGGGAAGGCCTATGAAGGGCATGAGTACTGGCTGCCAAGAGGACACGCAGAACGTGAAAAGAAGAGTGGTAGGCTGACTGACACCTGGAGGCAAACCTTACAGTCCTTAATCTTCAGTATAAAAGAGTAATGATAGTCTTATTGATTCTGTCATTAAAGTATTACTTTGAACTGTTTAAGAATGCAATATATAAAAAAATCTTAGACTTTCCTTCAAAACATTTTTTAATAATCAGTCATCACTTTAAAAGGTAAATGTCAAAAAAGGGCAAATGTTACTCAGCCAGAATATGAAATTATTAGCAATATTTTTATCCATCCCTTTATGACGTCAAATACATGAGGTGTTAGTCTAATATTATTTATCTTACTACTGTTAATATTTAATAATTCCACAAAGGAAATTAGAGAATTATACTAATTCCAAAAAAGTAAACTATAAAAAGGAATCTTTCCTAACACATCTTTTTTAGGGGAACTTTTTAATTAAAACCAAACAATACACTCTTGATACATCGCCTAGTAAATATGGTGCGCCTAGTCTCAAAGGGCAGATCAGTTTCTGTCCAATTAAACTGAAAAAAAGCATAGAAGATAAACCCTTCAAGAGGGTTTAAAACTCCCTAAACTCCCTGAAGTACTAAAACCAGTACTTTGTTCCAAATGTATTCTGGAAAATATCTAATATTTGTCTCTATTTCCTCAGATCAGAAAAAAATCTAAGAATCTTCATTTCAGTTTCCAGTTCCACATTAGACCTGTAATCCCAGGGATTAGTCAAAAAGGTTTTTAAATGGGGGTTAAGGATACAGCAGAACTCTGTGATTCATTTTTTTCCAGCTGACCCGTCAAAAATAATGACCTCCCAACCAGGAAACGTTCTTGTACTTGCACACACAGCAAACCACCAAGGTAAACAACAGACTGCATTTCTCTCCAAAATGAAGACTGACCTAGGGACGATGGGCAATGTTATTGCGCTGAGGAAAGGGACAACAGAAGGCATTGCCCAGCACTGGAACAGTCGTCAGTTACTTAACTGGACGACAACCAACTGAATCACAAATGAGCCATTTACAAGTGTTGGTTAGCATTAAGTGTTGGTGATTTTATGTTTATAAATAAACTCTACACATTTTAAATTTTAAGAAATCATAAAAACCATTGAGCAACTCATCAAACTGATTATTTTTCTATGTTACAAAAGTGTCGCCCTTTGGGAGCCAAGAACTGGGAGCCGGAAGTGGGTCAGAAGTAACAGCTCATTTTTACCTCACTATGCAGATTATATAATCCACAGAGAACAGAAATGTCTCCTAAAAGTCAGATATATATCTCATTTTCTTCTTCATGGCTACATGAGGTGCTTTATCAGAACAATCAAGTGACTCCTTCTAACAATTTATTCAAAACAGTGTCCCAAGTAGAGATATTCATATTCTCTATACTAATAATAGAATTCTTCCAGGGGCCACTTAGGCAGCTGAGAGTTGGAAGCAGTCTTAATATGTCAATTTTTTTTTCCTTAGGTAAATTTTCAACATAATGAGCATGGTGGGAAGGCTAGAAAGCTAAGGTTACAGTAACATTTTGTTTGTGATAATCTTTGCCTCAGCAGAACTGTGCTGGTTCTGAACACTGTGGTAGGGGTACCTGATGTGACAAACCGACACAAATAAAAAGTTAAAAAAAAAAAAACCCATAAGCCAATGTAGCTCGCTTTCAATGAAATGGAAAGACGATCTTAACCTACAAGTAAAGCAAAAACAAACATACACAAAAATGTAAATTCATCACATCATTAAAGAACAGTTGAAGGTTAATGATTCAATTTAAAAAACAAAATAAAACCCTAGTGTCAGCTCTTTGCATTTATTGTCTGCTTCACAAAAATTAGGTCAGTTTCCACAAATGGTAAGGCTTTGCTTGAGCTAAGTGTGCTAAGACAAGATGGGACTGATAAACACCTAAAATTTCCTAAAATTTTGTATGAGATCTGAATACACACAATTCTTTAGATTCACTGTAATTTACTTGTAAGTCTATGGAAGACCGATTGTACATTCTTCTGAAGTTTGTAAAATGCAGTCTCTAACAGTACAATATACTATAAAAGACCCCAAAACATATTCAGATCAGACACATTATTCCATGAAAAATTAAACTACAGTGAAAAGTTGAGGTCTCCAGGAGTTCAATGTAGAAAATGTAGAAAATGCAGTCAAAGCACTTAGGCAAAAATATTTTAAGGGTTCACAACAGAAAATAAAGCTAAGAGCTCTAGATCCCAAACCACTTTTAACCCAAACAACAAAAATATACTCACCTTCAGCCATCTTGATTTCTTCAATCCATGAATAACATATATTGAAGGAAAAAATCAAAGCCCTATCTGCACGTATGAGGCATGCCACATGCCCTTCCCCAAGAGAGCTTCAGACTGACCAACCACTCGGCGGGCAAGGCCTCTAGAGCTGAAATTGGACCTGACTGCAAACTCAGCTCACCAGTTATTTTTAGAGGCCTCTTCCTCATGGCCAAATACTGCTAATCACTCAGGCTGAAATGCACTCCTAACAACCTGAAAGCCTTTCTCCCACTTATGGGATTCCTTTCTCAGCTTGTCCTATCACCCAACTCCAAACCCTAAAAGAGTCAAGCATGCTGGAAAAAAATAAAATGGAACAAACTGTGCTGCCAGTTTGTTTTCTTGGAATCAGTCTTTAATGGTTTTAGCTTAAGTACCCCATCACTCAGAAATGAAACGAGTCTTGCTACATACAAAACATGGCCCCATGCCCAGAAACAGTGTGATTTGGCCCCTGAGAATCTAATCAAACACCTCTATGAGAAGACCAGTACTTAGTTTGTTTGAATCTAAGAGAACACTAAAGGGTAAGAAATTAATTAAGGTTCTACAAGTCTGTTGCACAGGCATGGCCATCCCAAGACTAGTTCCTCCAATAGCGAAAGTAAAGCAACAATTTCAAAAATGGTTCACTACAGACAGAGGGTGAGAGAGCTGAGAGGGACAGCCCAGAGGAGGCCACGGGCAGGAGGCCCAAAATGAAGGAAGGTTGTTGGGAGGGAGGGGACAGGGAAAGAAGGACTCCTTAGCAGCAGGAATCGCTGTCTCACAGAGGGAACTAGAAAGGGATCATACAACTGCATTCTCATTTTCCCTACTTCCCTCCACCCCCATCTCTTGGGAAATAAAACCAGCCCAGTTTTAGTACCACTCATTCACTCATTTAAGATTAGTGGTTCATAGAATTCATCGGAGTTCTTATTAGTAACCAAATTAATTCAGCATAAACAGCATCTAGAGCAAGGCAGCAAATCTTTCAGAGTTGCTCCTGAGTCTTTAATTCTTTGCAGTCAAATTGAATGCTTCACACGCAAATTAAACATTCAAATGTTCCAGAGAGAAGTCAGCCAACTATAGCACCAATAGTGGGTAGCCCAGAGCTGGGACAGAGGGCACAAGGCCTCAGGGCTGACTCAGCACAACTGGCGGGTGCCTCAGGTGTCCTCTGAGCAAGCAAGAGCCATTTCCCCCTCATCTTCCTCAAGGATCTATCCCACTGAAGTCAGTGCTTATGAAAATGTTAAGTGATAATGAATCATTTGTTGACAGGGGTCAACATACAAATTTATCAGACAAATATTTTGGAAGTTTTCTTTTGTTGTCTTCAGACAAACAGTGAAGGTGACATGAGGTCTTCTTGGGATCAGTGGGAACCAAGCCACTATACTCATATGACCGGTTCCAGACTCAAGAGACCCGGATTCAATTCCTCACGTCTTCATTAACTTTGATTTGGAGGAAGTCATAAACTTCTGGGCCTGATTTCCTGTCCTATGAACGTGCCTGGGCACTCTAGGCATGCAAATTGTTGACGTCATCCATGCAATGCACTTCCACTGAATCCATCAGGACTAGTGCACAAACAGGTCTCCTCACTTCCAAGCCGCAGCTCTTTTCATGACCCTAGCCTGCCGCCAAGACTGCAGAGCCACTAGGCTTCTTCTCTACCTTAAGGGCTTGTGCAAGGCCAGCTGCGTTCCAAATCACAGGTCTGTGGTCAAGTGCTGAACCGAGACAACACTCACAGCTGTCAGAGCTGAGAATACCTCACCCCTGAGGCTTCTTCAACACAGCTCCAATTATTCCTCCTTGAAAAGCTTTACCACACATCCTCACACATCCTATAGTTAACCTTCTCCTTCATCTTTTGCAAATTGTACAGTTTTCTCAATAAAACACCACCCCTCTTTAGTTCACAGTGATGGCCTGCCTGTCATCCTACATCTAGATAGGGTGATTTGGATAAAGCTCTCTGACCTAACACTTAATCTCGCGCATTTTTTAAGGAAAAAGACACTATGAAATCCAAGTAACTATCTCTTGTAACAACAACTCAATTTTACAAAAAGTTTGAAAGTAAATTTAATTTGCATATAGCAAATACTGTTTTTTAAAACCCTAGCAAAGACAATTGAAGTAATAACTATTCCTTGTAACAGCAGCTGGGAATACTAGCAAACTCCTAGGTCCCATAGAGACCAAACTTCTCACAGGTCCTTGGAGACCGTTATTGTCAGCCTCATGCCACTGGAGACAAGAGCCACGACCTATCTCCACTGAGTCCAGGGCTCTACTTCCCTCCAAAACCTACCAGGTAGAAATACATTAGACCTGTGGGGGTCAACACTCCATCCCCTCACCCAGTCAGCTATCATTTACAAACGTTGGATCACCGTAGTCCCCCGGAGGGCTTGTCAAAACAGTTTGCTGAGCCCACTCCCAGAGTTTCTGGTTCCATAGGTCTAGAGTGGGACCAGAGAACTTGCATTTCTAGGGAGCTCCCAGGAGATTGCTGCTGCTGGGGACACACACACAGGGCCACAGCACCACTGCAGGTCACTGCAGTGCGAGCCATCCCTCATTCCCAGGGCCGGGAGCGGGGAAGGGGCGCCTGCTCCTACCAACATCCAGGCCGTGACTTCCTTCCTCACTACCTAAAACACAGAGCAGTAACAACAAAACCCTGGTCCTCTGAGGTCCATGCCATCCAGTCATACCACCGTTCTCACCACTGTTATCAGCCACCTCCAGTGCCCTGTCCCCTCAGTGAAGCCCTCCTGCCATCACCACAGGATTTCGAAGTCTACCTGTGTGGTCAACATAAGCAGGTTCTTTGTCCGGCACTTCCTCATCTCCAGTGACCATGTTCCCCTCCATTTGCAACACAAATTCTTATATCCTTACCATGGATCTTGCCATAAGGCCAACCTAATTCACCATCCTAATTACATCTTCATTCTTACTGAAACACCTCTGTAGCTCTCCTGGCATAAGCATCCTAGCAGATTCTGTAACCCTGCTAAGAAAGCTCTGCTTGTTTGGGTCTATCATAAAGATTCCAGAATATCATGAGATATACCAAAAGTACATTTCTTTAAAACAAACAAAAAAAAACCTTTTCTAAAAGAGAGGTCCGGCCTTGCCCTTACCTACTGGGAGGTGGCCTCTAGGTCCCCAGAACGTCCTGCCTGATAGGAGTGACTGTTTACTTGGAGGCCCTGGCCACCGGACAGTCTAACAATGTGATTTATGATGAGGCTTGGGACAGGCTGTATCAGTTCCAATCCCTGGAGAAACTGAAGACTAAAGGTCAGCCACGCTTGCAGTATGTGATTGAGCACCAATAAAAACTGCACACCAAAGACTCGGACGAGCTCCCTTTTGGCAACACTACACGTGTACTGTCACACAATGAAACCAAGTAACATGTCCCTGAGAACAATGGAAGCTTTGTGTTTGCAATCTTCCCACTTTGCTCTATGTGTCTCTTCCTTTGCTAGTTGTCATTTGTATACCTTCCCTGTAACAAATCTGCAGTGGTAACTACAGCACTTGCCTGAGGCCTGCAAGCCATTCTAATGAATTGTCAAACCAAAGAGTGGTTGTGGGGACCCCCTAACTGGTGGCTTGTGTCTGATGTGAGGGCCATCTTGTGGGGGCAGTCCCCACAGACTGTATGATTTGCCTAACTCCTTGCAAAAATCTCAACAAATTAAATAAATGATGATTCACTAACTGTATCCTTCCCCAAATTAAATGAATGGCAACTTTTCTTACATACTTATCTTCAGTAGAAATTCCTCTTCGCCAAAAGCTAAATAACCATACTTCAGTAAAATAACGAACCTGAATTTTCAAACTTAGCAAGGTAAGAATATTCATTTATAAATTCCGAAAATGCCTACCTAAGGCCCAACAAGAGAGAGGTACTGCAAGAGAATTCTTACAGAGAGTAGGGGTGACTACAGGAAGGGGAGGCTGACTTCTTACTCCCAAGGGCATGTTCAGGCAAAGGACTAGATGCCCACCCCATGCCACGCTGAGCAGGAGCAGAGAGAATTGGGAGGGATGGCTGCAGAGAGGGTGACGGCTATCAAGCAGCTGCACTCCTGGCAAGAGGTCAGCTGCCCCCCAACCAAGTGGGCAGCCAGGGAGTACCAGGGCTTGTGCATCCTGCCAGGATCTCACTCAAAAAGGGCTGACTACCAGGTCAAGGACTCCCAGGAGCACGAGAGGGTGGGTATTCTTCAAGGATTGGACACCCAGAAGGGTTACAGTAGTTGTATGCCAAGGGGAAGGTCTTCACCAGGCCTTCCAACAAACAGAAGCAGTGTTTGGGCACCTGTCACTTGCTGGCAACCATGGTCAGCTGAACTTTTCAACCAGCAGAGGAGACCTGTGAGGTGGCAGGGGCCTTTCCTCTCTTCCTCCCCCTATCCCAGCACTGCTGACAAGTTAGAACCTAAAAGTGGCAAGGATGGTATTGCCCCAAACAGACCGTGCAAGGGGGTAACCTCCATGCTTCAGTTCAGGCCTCCTGCCTTGCTGCTGATGGGAGACAAGACACTCTGCCCTGAAAATGAGATCAGACTTAAACCAGACAGGCTTTTAGGAAGGGAGAGTGACTGCAACGTTAAGGAATCTGTTCCAGAGATGGGCAAGAGCCTCTGCCACCCAGGGATTAATCTAGTCCAGCTATACACAGTGACTGGAGAAAAGTGAGGCTCCCTATCTATAGCCTGTCAAATAAAAAGAGCAAAATAAAAGATCTACAAAATGTGGTTGCATATGCTAGGCTGACCCATGAAAAACTGCCAGTATTTGACCACCCTGGCCCACAAAAATGGCCATTTCATATGACTCAAAACTATATATAAGTATTTCCCCAATATTTTCTTATGAAAATTTCCAACACACAACGAAGCTGGAAGAATTTTACAGAGAATACCTGTACCCTATCACTGAGATTCTACCATTAACATTGTATTCTAGTGCTTATGTCATGTGTATTCATCCCTCTATATCCACCCACTGATCCCTTTTATATGTATAAAGCGTTTCAAAAAAATTGTAGACATTAGTTCACTTCCCTTAAGTACTTCAGCTTTTATATTATCAAGAACAGTTCAATATTCATTTTTACATAAAATTTACATCAAGTGAAAACTGCTCTCCTTTTAAGTGTATATCCCCTGAGTTTTCACAAATATATACACCATGCAACTCAAATCCTACCAAGACACAGAACATTACCACCACTCCCCAGTCCTCTCTTGGCATTCCACTCCAATCCCCAACCCCCAACCCAGAGCCAGGCCCATTGTCCTTTTTTTTTCCACTGTAGGTTAGTTTTGCCTGTTCTTGAAATTTCATAAAAATAGCATCGCACACTACGTGCTTGTTTGTGTAAGGCTTCTCTTCTTCAGCTTTATGCTCCTGAAAGCCAAGTATGTCATGTGCATAGTCCTTCATTCTCTTCTGGTGCTGGGGAGTATTTCATTGTATAAAACCGGTGTATATCAGAGAGTACAGCCATTTTCCTACTGGTAAAACCGGGACTGTTTCCTGTTTTGGACTATTACAAATAAAGCTGCTAGGAAGATCTTATGCAAGACCATTGCTTGCACATTAGAAACATATGCTTGCACTTCTATTGGGTAAATACCTAGGATATACCCTCCTATGGCAATTGCTGAGTCACAGGGCACAGATACCTTTAGTATCATTTAGTATTGTAAGAAACTGTCAGACCTTTTCCTAGAGTGGTTCTACCATTTTATATACCCAACCAAGAACGGATGATGGTTCTGTTGTTCCACGATCTTGCCAAAATTTGGTGTTGTCAGTCTTTTTAATTTTAGCCATTCCAGCAAGAATGCACTTGTATCTCACTGTGGTTAACTGTACTCCCTTCAGGACCAATGTTTGAGCACTTTTTTCATGGGCTGATAGACCCATTTATGTATCTTCTGCTGTGAACTGTCTATTCAAATATTTTGCACATTTGCCTATTAAAACTGATAAGAATTTTTTTGTATTTCCTGAACACCTGTCCTTTAATGGATACATATGTTGCAAGATTTTCTCCAGGGCTACGACTTTCCTATTCATTTTCTTAAAGCATATTTTGATGGGTAAAAGTTTCTAATTCTGGTGATATCTAATGTATTAATTACACACATATATATTCAAACCTATTACCAAATTGGAAAATGTTATTTAACTTTAGCAGAGTTTCCATCTTCACCTCCTGAAATGTGACATCTCTGTCAGCACTTAGACACCATCACCAACAGAAGAACAGAAGCCCATTACTGTTCAAACACTATGCCAGTGGAAAAAGATGATGAACTGAAAGGCCAGTGTGTCAACTAAACATCTGTTAGTGACAGGTTCCATGATAAGGAAAAGCAAGATAAATTTTGATAATTTTAAGGAATATGTTCTTTAGCTATTATAAGTCACAACAAATTTCTAAGCCGATTATTTCCCCCTCAAATTCAACTACATGGAATAAATCTAATTCTTCCGCAACCCAAAAGCCTTGCCAATGCTTGAACCCTTCAATTTCTTTCAAAACTAGTTTGTGTTTTTATTTGTATGTTTCCCCCATTTCATGACTCACACATTTAAATTACCAGACTGTTACAATGGGAAGGAATCAAGAAGTTTCTCTCTACTGTGATTTTTCACCCTATCCACCTCAAAAAATCTTTAGAAAATCACAAAAAGCAACATATTTGAGAGAAGTGTAAGTCCGGGAAGAGGAAATCCCAGGGCAAAATACCTCTAAAAACCGAAATCAGTCAAAGGGAGAAATAAAGTTTAAAATCCATTTATTGCTTACAAACTGCAGTCTGAGGCCTCCTCTTTCCTGCTCCAACAGAAGCAAAACCGGCCCTCCCCCTCACCTCTCAGGTATAGATAAGCCCTCCTTGCCCAGGTAATTACCCATTGATATGGAGATGAACTTCTCTCCACCCCCCCCAGGAATGATGCAAACGCACTAAAGCCATACTTCTCTCCACCCTTGAGCGCCTGCTGATGTGCAGATGTACTAAAGCCAGGTGATATATTCTGGAAATGTTACAATTTTACCCACAGAAGGAATATGGCTTACCCTGTGAAACTCTGTGGGGGGAAATCTCATTTAATAAAAAAATCTTTAGATAAGAAAGACATCAAGAATTCAGAGGCGGTTGGAGGGCCAGTTTAAAGAGCTTTACTGTAATAAATCAGGAAAATTTGCATACAGACTTTATATTAGGTAACAATACCACAGCAGTGTTAACAGTTTTTGAGCGTGGTAATTACACTGTGGTAATATTGCAGCATATCATTGTTCTTAGGAAAAATATTCTTAAGAATTCAGAAGTTAAATATCATGATTTAACTCTCAAACAGTTCAGCGACAAAATGAGTAAATAAAATGGGGTGTGTGTGCCTAGAGAGAGGAATACAATGCCAAGGCATCGAAGTATTCACTGGTCATCGAAAAGAACTTTTCTTACAACTGTTTTGAAGGTTTGAATTTTTCTAATTAAGAAGTTGGGAAGATAGTTTTCCATGCCTAGTATAGTCCTAAGGAATCAGATACTCAGGATGGCCCGGGCTAAGAATCTGAAACGGTGAAAGCTCCCAGGTTAATTCATGATTGGAATCTGGTAAGTAAAAAAGAATCTTTAAAACTAAAAAGCTTCAAGTTTTAAGAATGCTTCTAGAGACAACTAGAGAAATCTGAATGGGAGTGCATTTAGATAATACTGGGCAAATGTTAAACTTCTATTGTGGTTTATGTAGGAGAACGTCCTTGTCCTAGGAGATACACGGGGAAGTAACCAAGCAAGTTCAACTCTCATGATGTCACACCCTATTTTGAGAGTTCCCGAAAAAGCGAGGGAGGGAGAGGAAGGAAGATACACACATGGAGTACATGTGGCAAACTGTGAGCAATTGGTAAATCCAGTTGAACGGTATTCAAGTTGCCAAGTACGAGTCATTTTGCTGTTATAAAAGTTTTAAAGTTTCAAAACAAAAAGTTGGGAAAATATAAAAATAAAAACAAAATTAAACTCTCTTTAAAAAAGAAGATAAAGGAATTCAAGGATAAGTCGTAAACCCAGCAGTAATGAAAAGAACACCAATTCAGCCTCTGGTTTCAAGCTTACTAAAAACCAAAGAGAAAACTGTCTCCAGTTGATGTCTCCTCCATGCAAGCTCTGTACACCTACTCCAGCTGCTTGCAGGACATCTTCCATCGGATGGCCTGAGTTTCCCCTCCCATTCACCTGGGAGAATAAACCAAACTCTTCTGCCCCCTGAAGCATTTCAAACACTTGGAGACCACGATGTCTCCTGGACTCTCCCTTCCAGGCCAGCCACCCCCAGGTTCTTACCCCATCTCACATTTCAGATGGTGCAGCCTCATACAGGGGCCACATCCAAAAGCCCATCCTCTGCTCAGCAGTCTCCCTGCCTGTCCCCTACCACACAGTCCCCACGCCCGAAACTGCAATTCCAGATGAGGTGATGATGCCAGGGTTCTTGTTCACAGAGCTGAAGAATGAACTTTGCAAACACTCAAGGTAGGAGAGCTAGGGAGAGGCTTTTATTTAGAGATAAAGTGAGAGGGCAGAACTCCTAGCTCACACCAGGAGGGGACAAGGGAGCCCGGGGTGGTGCGTTGTCTAGGGGATTTATGGGCAGTTGAGGGTTTCTGGGAACTGAAAAAGGGCTTAGGGGTGTGGACTTGTACCACCTGCCCTGCTCCCAAGGTGGGCTGGGTTGTTGTCTGTTTGCTAGGGCTGTTTATAGTTGAGAAACAGTGAAGTCACCACTTATGCTGAGATACTCTTCTTTATTTGTGCAACACTCCAAACATTCCAGGCCAAGTTGCTCCTGGCCTTTTGAGCTTTAACTGATCTCACTGAAGATGTCTATATTCCTAATCTGGTATCTTTACCTTAGAGAATTAGTGTGACTCTGACTTTGCACAATGCTTAACACAGAGTTTTGACAGGGACTTCTTTGCACATTATTACATTGTTCTGTCTGTAATTATCTTGCTTTGCTTTTTTTCCAGAGGCCCTCACCCTACTCTGCCTAACTCCATGGTCCCTGTCTCACTCTTCTCTCTATAGATAGAGACCCTAGATGCTGCTAGGGAAAGGGGGCGACTACTGCTCTGGCTGCTTCATGTTGAGAGGAGACGCAGTAAAGGGTGCAGTTAGGTCTCTATCACTGGCTAGTTGAGAGGGCCTCGGAAGATGGGCATTTCTATTCTAGGTTTTATTTCTATTTGCAGTTTTATGGCTTCTAGGTAAGATAGTACAAATTGTGTTAGGTTAAGTGGCAACATTTGGAGTTGGATTTTCTATTTTGGAGGAACAAACTTGATGAGATTAAAGAATACATGGCTGAATATGAGGACTACAAATAGTAAAACTAATTGAAATGATGGAGAAATGAGAAATGGGGAAAACAAACATCTGGAGAATAATAGCCAGATATTTTGGGGAAACTAGAATTTTGGATTTAGTCTATGTTCTAATGATTAGCATTAGGATTTAGTATAGATAAGGCTGCATTATTGAAACAATACATTTCTCTAAAATCACTTTTTTTTATTAGAAGTAACTAGATTAAGAAAATAATTAACACTTGGCTTATTTGCATAAGTGCAGCAAGAAGAGCAATTGATCATATAGGCTCTTTTAAATGTGCTTTGCTGGAACTTTTTATGAGGAATTTTAGATTGGGCTTTTGAAGGCTTCGAGGCTAGAAAGCTAAGCTAGACTTGCTATTAGGTTTTGCTTGCAGTACTCTAGATTTGGGTGAATTTTTCTCTTCTTGAGGTTTTTAAGACATTTTAAGGTTTTTGCACCTGCCAGGAAGTGACTTTCTTTACTTACTTGGTAAGGCTGCTGGGAACCCTGCGAGCAAGGTATCAGGCTAGTTCTTTTAAGGGGTTTTTTTGTTGACTCTATAAAGTCAACCTTAGTTCTTTAAAGCTGTCTGTTTATATTTGAGTTTATGCATGCCAATCTCAGGTATGACATTCTAGTCAAAGCCTTGGTAATATAACTAGTGTTTTTAATTGGTCTTGTTCTATGGAAAGCAGATCTTTATTGAACTTACGCAAATAAATATACTGCTATAAAATATAAAAATACTGAGTATTCTGGAGGGATTAGGTAGAATGATAAATGTTCCAATTCTGCTTATAAAGGTATCATTTATTAAAATGTAAGTCAGCTTAAGAGAAAAAGCTTAAAACACTTTATCAGCAACATTTGAAACAAAGTCATAAAATTATTTTCTTTAATTTACTTAATCTTATGTAACTATACTTGCTCTGCTGAAATGTACTTTTTTACTAGTTTAGGATATTTGCTCTGCTGGAATTTAGTTCTTTACTAGTTTAGGAGTAAAAAAACAGTGACTATAAATGACAAAAGACTTAACAAATAACAATGGTTAAAAATCTGATGAGAGTTTGGATATTTCTGTAACATAAAATATTTAATAAAGTTTAATCATTTCTTTGACAGTGTTTTCTGGTAATTATTTATCAGACAAATAAGCTGAATTAGCTAAATATTTCCCCTAATGAGGAGAAAAAAAATTTCTCATATGTTTTAGGGGTCTTCTGGAAAATATTAGAGTTAACTAGAGGTAAAAGCACTTTTTTAAATTTGATTTTGGGAAACTGTCAGAAGAAAGTTTTAAGCCACCTGCTTAAATGGAATCATAGGTAACTATGAAACAATACTTATCTATTTAACTAGAATGACAATAAAAGATTTTAAAGGCAAATATAAAAGGTTACATAGCTGTTAGCAAAACTTAGCTTTTAGTCTTTTTAATATTAAGATCTTATTTTCTTAAGTACTCATGATGCCAGGTTCTTGTTTGCAGAGTCAAAGAATGAACTTAGCAAACATCCAAGGTAGGAGAGCCAGGGTAGAGGCTTTTATTCAGAAATAAAGTGAGAGGAAAGAGCTCCTGGCTCATGCCAGGAGGCGACAAGAGAGCCCAGGGTGGTGCATTGTCTAGGGGATTTATAGGCAGTTGAGGATTTTGTGGAACATGAAAAAAAGGCTTAGGGGTGTGGACTTGTACCACTTGTCCTACCCTCAAGGTGGGCTGGGTTGTTGTCTGTTTGCTAGGGCTGTTTACAGTGAAGTTACGGGTTATGCTGAGATACCCTTGCAGAACACTCAAACATTCCAGGCCAGGTTGCTCCTGGCCTTTTGACCTTTAACTGATGTCACTGAAGATGTCCATATTCTTAGTCTGGTAACTTTACCCTAGAGAGTTAGTGTGACCTTGACTTTGCACAATGCTGAACACAGAGTTTCAATAGGGACTTTACATTGTTACATTGCTTTGACTGTAAATATCCTGCCTTTCTTTTTTTCTGGAGGCCCTCACCCTACTCTGACTACACTCACGGTCCCTGTCTCACTCAGACAACTCACTGAAGATTTTTAGCATGAGAAGTTGCTTTGATAAAACAATTAGGAAACCCTTTGCAATCTTTTAACATTAACGGTAGACTAATAAGCTTTTGTCTCTTTAATAAACAAAAAAATTTCTAGTTTTGCTATGTACTTGATATCAAGACTCACTTGCTTTAATTTCACATAGCACGACTATATCAATAATTCTTCTATAAACTTTCTGTAACTTTCTTTTTACATTGTTTTTTTTCTTTAAACAACTGTACTTTAGAACAAAAAAGTTACTTTTTTATCAAAAGACATTCTTTAGTATGCAGAAATGTTTCTTTTATTACTTTTAAGTAGTTTTAATTAGAACTTAATACTATTAGGTACTTTAATTTTCAGTGAACACTGAGAATAGGCTGCTGTAAATTGTTACACTAGCATTCTTCAGATTGAAAAATTTATGAACATATTTTATAATTTCTGGAACTATGTGATTTATAGCACAATTTTTTTCTAAGCATAAAATATGTCTAACTTATAGCAAGACTAACGTTTTAGGTTACTACGAAGATTTTCAGGCATTTGTAGGTATACACACTGTAACACACTATTAAGATGTTTACTTGCTACACTTAGTTTACTCGTTTTCAACAACTATGCTAGATTACTTACAAAACTTTTACTGAACATTAGACAAAGTTAAGCTTCTTTTCAAGTATTTTTCTTGAAAGATTTAACAGATAACATCAACTTAAATGACTTTAGGCAAACTTAGGCAGCTGATAACTATAAGGACACATCTGTTTCAGTTCAACTTAAATTAGCATTAAAGCTTAATATTTTCTATCAGAATTTTCTGGAAGTTTTAGAATGCACAATTTTTATAAGCACCTGTCTTTAAATTAATTTTTATTAATACTATCTGGAGGTAGAAAAATATTTTCTATTTACACATTTAGACACAAACATACAGGTTGAGATGTAATGACTACAGTTAGCAATATTATTCATAAAAGAACATACACACAGACAAACTGATGCAAAGATTTTCTAGTTACTACTATTTAATTGCAAAATGATGGTGTAATTATAGTTCTTATTTTGGGGTTATTTTTCTCTGCTTGGCAGTTTGTATTGAGGCTAAGTGGCATTACAGAAAAAGCTTTTTTTTTTAGCTTATCTGATTAAAAGTATCTCAGTTTTTAAGAATACACTCTAAGGGTGATCAGTTTACATAACTGGGTTAAGGTCTAGATGGCCCAAGACTAACAGGGCTGATGAAGGCTTTGAATTGATAGGGACTGTGTATGTGTCTAGGGTGGCTGGAAATGAAATGCAAGTACAATTCTAGCACCAGTTATTTAAAGCTAGAATTGTAGAATTAGGCTGTATTGCAGAAGATAAATTTCTTTTGTTTCAGGGAGTTTAAAAACTTCTCAATTTTTGAACATAATGATGAACTTAATAAACAGAATAGATTTTTACTAAAAAAATTTAGAAAACTAGTCTCATGTTGTAGTAGTCTACAGGGCTTTTGACTATTTTCCTTTCTTGTGGAAAAATACATTTAGCTGCATAACTTTATTATATCGTACACTTCTCTCAGGGTCTAAGCTTATCTAATTAGAGAGCTTGTATTGAGGCCAGGCTTGTGTGTAGAAGATAGGCACTTCTTTTTCAGTGTCTGGGGATCAAATTGCTCTCAGTTCTTTAGAATGCATGCCAGTGGCATGTCTGGCTTTAAACTTGAAGAGGATGCTCTTTATCTGAAGAGAGAAAAACAGGTGTGTGATACCTGGTCGGTCTTTTTTCTGTGAGGGTGTCTCCTCGTGTTGGAGCTTGGATGACAGTGGTTAATCACCTCCTCTGCCGGCATACTGGACTTAACTACTCTCTACCAGCGTAACTTGTACTTTGCCTTGATTTCCCTGTTGCCTTCCCACTAAGCAAGAGTCGCCTGTCCGATAAGTGCAGGGACTGTGTGACTTCTCACTGCCAGAGCCATAGTCAGCAAGAGGTACAAGCTAGTTTCGCTTCCCTGGGAGCTGTAGAAAAGGAAATGCTATAGCCCCAGGATGACTGCCTCTAAGTAAGAGTTTAATAGAATAGAGTATTTACATGTTGGGCTCAAGGTTTCAGCTTGATTACTTCACAGACTTTATTTACATTACACAGGAGAAGGTGGTACAGCCCTAAGAAGAGGGCTTTGAATGAGGAGCAGGCGAACTTTTTCTAAGGCCAGAGATAAAATTCAGACAGAGGCTGCCATGGACAATTATGAAGCAGTTGTCTATACTCTTAAACACCAATTTCTTCCATAGCCTGGGAATTATCCTACTAGTCACCCACTGTTAAGAAATCTGATCTCGGAGACAAGAGGTCAGGGGTCATCTGCAACTCCCACATAGGCAGCAGCCTAGCCAGAGGTTCACTCAGCGCCACTGGATCAATCGGCCAGAGCCAAGATTCAAGGACCACTGTCTACTAGTCCAATCTGCCCTCGGAGTCCACAGATTAGGATAGGAAAGTAGGAAATCGGCTCAGCCACTCCCCGACATTCCCGTCCAGAGGTGGGAGATCAAGGAGCAGCAGACACCGGGAAACCTTTCACCTGAGACTTAAGACTGGTAGCTGATGCTAATCATCTTTTAAGTGGCTAACAGGTGCCAGACACATTTTCATGAGATAACAAGTATAGCATTTAGTCAGGAATAAGAGCAAAGCATAGATCTCCTACCTTGCGGTGGCAGGCATCAGGTTCTGTAAGACTGATGAAGTTAGAGGCACACATAGAGCATGTAAAGAAAGTAAAGAGCACCCCTGCCTCACTCAGAGGCCAGGGTGGCCTGAAAAAGCAGGCTGAAAGTCAGAGAGACACACCTCACAGATTCCCAGTCGATTCGGAGTCCGATTCCAGACACGCGGACCTTTGAGAGGCCGCTGAAATGTAGCCCCAGCCTAGATTCTCGCAGTTGCCCACAGCTTTCCTCAGTCCCTTGCATCCAAGGAGATGCCTCTGAAAGGGAATCCTGGCCTCCACTCAATTGACTTTCCCGACTCCCAAGGGAGATGGGGGATCCACTGAGGGAGATGCAGGGGAACCTGTCGCTCGAGACTCTTGAGATCCGCAGCTGGGCTAGTCCCATTTAAGTGGCTGACAAGCGCCCAATTTTGTGTGCCACAGATGGCTTCCTTCTATGAGGACAGTGAAAGAAAAGGTAGGCTCAGATGCTGATACTCACCTCTGATGTTATCCAGACGAGCCCCCAAAGATGATGCTAGAGTTCTTGTTCATGGAGCTGAAGAATGAACTTTGCAAACATTCAAGGTAGGAGAGCTAGGGAGAGACTTCTATTTAGAGATAAGATGAGAGGACAGAACTCTTACCTCATGCCAGGAGGACAAGGGAGCCCGGGGTGGTGCATTGTCTAGGGGATTTATAGGCAGCTGAGGATTTCTGGGAACTGAAAAAGGGCTTAGGGGTGTGGACTTGTACCACCTGCCCTGCTCCCGAGGTAGGCTGGGTTGTTGTCTGTTTGCTAGGGCTGTTTATAGTTGAGATACAGTGAAGTCACCAGTTATGCTGAGATACCCTTCTTTATTTGTGCAACACTCCAAACATCAGGCCAAGTTGCTCCTGGATTTTTGAGCTTTAAATTTAACTGATCTCACTGAAGATGTCTATATTCGTAGTCTGGTATCTTTACCCTAGAGAATTAGCATGACTCTGATTTTGCATAATGCATAACACAGATTTTCGATGATAGGGACTTCTTTGCACATTGTTACAGTTTTCTGTCTGTTTTACAGGTGCTGTCCTGACTGGGTGGGGCCTCTTCCATAGCAGAGGTTAAATATTTTTAATACCATCCTGGATAAAAGTGTTTCCCTAAATACAATTATTTCTGGTCAACTCGTAATTCAGGTCAGCAAAACGTGCTTTCAGCTCTATAAGCTAATACGGAGTTTAAGACATAAAGTAAAAATCAGAGGATGGTAGATGGTAAACTTTAAGAGGCTTATAGTTATCTCCACACACCTGAATATTCATTCATCCAATAAATACTCTTGAAACCCCTATCTTATGCTACAGCAGCTAGGAGAGAAGCCTCTTAGCTAGAGAACACTTTAGCTTACAGGCCAGTGAAGGAGAAAACTGAATAGCAATAAAATAAAAATTCACTTTGGTTAAGTACTGTATCAGGGTAAAGGGGTATATGGGACAATACCCATGAAAATAAGCATCTGGGAAGAATCATAATTTTAAATTTTAAAGATTTAGCATTCTAAGGTTCAGTATGTTCCAAACTCTTCTTTATATATGTTAGCATTGTTTTATAGTTATTAATCAAAACTGACAAACCTTACTCTAAGTCAAGAGGAAATAGTCATAATTCTTATCAGACAAAAAGCATCTGCAACATACTTAGGGTTAATACTATACTTACTGGTGAAATGCCAAACATCCTGCCAGTGAAATCAGGAACAAAACCAGAAAGTCTACTCTCATCATTTCTATTCAACATTTTATTAGAGGTTCTAGATAGTGCAGTAAGTCACGAAAAGAAATAAAAGGCACACAGATTGGAAAGTAAGACATTCTATTCACAGGCAATATGATATTTACATAGAAACCCAAGGAATCTTTTTTCTTTTTAAACTACTAGAATAAATGAATTTTTGCAAGGTCACCTTATATAAGGTAGAAGTACGAGTTCTCTGTCTATATACTAGCATGAAATAATGGGACAATGAAATTAAAAAAAAAATAGTAACATAATACAATAGCATCCAAAAGCATAAAATATTTAGGAAAATATTTAACAAAAAAATGTGTAAGACTTTAATACCAAAAACTACAAATCAAGACAGAAAGAAATCACAGACCTAAACAAATGAAGATACACCACTTCCATGAATGGAAAGACCCAATTATCATTAAGATGTCAGTTCACCCAAACTTGGTCTATACATTCAATGAATCTAATCATAAATCCTAGCATGCTTTATTCTGCAGAAACTGACAAGTTGGCCCTAAAATGCATATGGGTATACAAAGGATTTACAATATACAGGTCTTACGAAGAACAAAGTTGGAAGATTTACATATCTGATTTTGACTCAATACATAGCTAGGGTAATCAACAGTGTATGGTAAAGGCATAAGGACAAATAACAAAAAGCAAAATAGACCTACAATTTAAAAGGCACCAAAAGAAATCCAATGATGAAAGCAAAGTCTTTTCAACAAATAGTGCCAAAACAACTGGATACCCATATAGAAAAACATAAATCTAATCCTAAATTGATTTGAGATAGCTCTCATAGACCTGAACATAAAAACTAAAACTATATAAGAAGAAAACAAATTCTACCATTTGCAACAACATGGATGGAGCTGGAGGGTATTATTATGCTCAGTGAAATAAGCCAGGTGGAGAAAGACAAGTACCAAATGATTTCACTCATCTGTGGAGTATAAGAACAAAGAAAAAACTGAAGGAAGAAAACAGCAGCAGACTCACAGAATCCAAGAACGGACTAACAGTTACCAAAGGGAAAGGAACTGGGGAAGATGGGTGGGAAGGGAGGGATAAGGGGGGGAAAGGGCTATTACAATTAGCACACATAAAGTAGCAGGGGTGGGGGTGGGGTACGGGGATACGGGGAAGGCAGTATAACACAGGGAAGACAAGTAGTGATTCTATCACGTCTTACTACGCTGATGGACAGTGACTGCAATGAGGGTATGTGGTGGGGACTTGATAATAGGGGGAGTCTTGTAACCATAATGTTGCTCATGTAATTGTATATTAATAATAGTAAATTAAAAAATAATAAAAGAAAAAACAACAGCTGTATTATGGATACTTTCATATTTTTAGCACCATAAAATATATGAAAAATAAATAGCAAGAGGATTAAAAATAATAAATTTGATATCAGGCATAAACATAAAAAAAACTAAAACTAAAACTTCTAGAACAAAATATAAGAGGATAGCTTTGTGACTTCAGAATAGGAAAAGTTTCTTAGACTAGATATAGAAAACAAAAACCATTTAAAAAACATGAACATTAAAAATATTTGCTCTTCAAAATATGCCATTAAGAAAATGAAAAGATAAGCTACAGACTGGAGAATTATTTGCAATACATAATCTGAAAAGAACTTCTACTAGAATATATAAAAATTATAGTTCAGTAACAAAAAGACACAAAGGCAATGAAATATGGGGGAAGTGCTAAACAGAAACTTCACAAAAGAAGATAATGTGTGTGGCCAATAAGCACAAGAAAAAGTCATTATTACATCATTAGTCATTAGAGAAATGTAATTTTAAACTACAATGAGAAGCCACTGAACACCCACTAGAATGGCTAAAATTAAGACTGACAACACCAAATGTAGGTATCTATGTAGAAAGACTAGAATTCCCATATATTGTTGGTGGGGTTATAAAATATATTGTCCACGGGAGTGTAAAAGGTATTGTCCAACTACTCTGGAAAACAGTTAGGCAGTGTTTTAAATAAAACTAAACATACACCTACCCTATAAACCAGTAACTCTTGGAAATGAAGACATGTCCACCAAAAAAAAAAAAATCCTACAATATTAACACTATTCACAGAATGTTCCAAACTAGGAACAAGCCAAGTGTCCATCAATACAATAGATGAATACATTGTGCTATGGTCATACAATGGACTACTTGGCAACAAAAAGTAACAAAGTATTCACACATGCATCATGGAAAATATAGAAAATGAAATTCTAGAACAGACAATACTTATCTATGGTGTGAAAATTTAGTACAATGGTTGTCTCTGATGGAAGAGGTGGTGGTAAGAGGAGCTTGAGAGAATGTTCTGGAGTGATGGAAATAATCTCTATCTTAATAGGTTGCAGGGTTACATATATGTATATATAGGTTTATAAAGACTCTTTTTAAACACTGTACTAAGATTTGTGCAATTCACAGTTTGAAAATACTACCTCAGGGTGTGAAAAAATCATCAACATATGTTGAGACCTAGTTAATGTCAGGCATGCATAAATGTTCAGGAGTTAGGCATACTGATGTCTACAACCTACTTTGAAATGCATAAAAGAACAGATTAATTAATGAATTATATAATATAATGATGTTATTTATGCTCATTACATTTTAATAACACAATTATGTAACTGTGATATACTTTATATATTAAATACATTATCGTATAGTGTGATATGCTATGATTATTACATATTATCATAGGATATATATTAAGGTATGCATATTTTATATTAACATAATGTATTAACTATATATCATATAATATAAAATTATATGACATAAAGCAAATATACTAAATGTTAACCACCATAAAACCGAGGCAGTGGGGTCATTATACTATTTTTTAACTAGGTATATATTTAAAGCATATAAAGTATTTAGACTAAAAAGACATATATGACCTTTGGATAAAATTATAAAAAGACTTAAACAGGAAATTATACTATGGTCATGTACAGAAAGACTCAATATTATAAATTGTATTTGTTCCAAATTGTTCTATAAATTCAATAAAATCCCAGTAAAAGTCCTGAAATACCTTTCATGAAAGTTACTTGATGACTAGATTCTTAAAGGTATAGCCATGAATATGGTCCAAAAACATCAAGGACAATGGTGAAAAAGATACAGGGAAGGACTTCCCTGATCAGATATGTTCTAGACGGTAACTCAATGACATAGTGCTTCTAGATGCTTGGAACAAGACAGCCACACACATTTCTATACAACAGGTGATATGTAGAAAGAAGACATTTTCAACTAATGGCACAGGAAATTTTCATTTTTTTTAAATGTTAACTTAAATCTCTACCTCAAAATATATACAAAATTTACACTCAGTAGTTTAGAGATCTAAATGTGAACAAGCAAAATTTAAGGTATTTTAGAAGAAAATAAGAGAATGTCTCACGGTCTCTGTGTTAGAAACAATGCTTTAAAGCACAAAGGCACAAACCATTGAGTAGAAAATAGAAAAATTCTATTATTAATATATTAAAAGCTTAAAATTCTGTTCGCAAAACATACCTCAGAAAATGACAATGTGAACAATGAGAAACCCTTCACTACACAAACAATCAAAAGGTTCAGGATATAGAAAGAAATCCTACAAATCAAAAAATAGAAAATTAGGCAAAATACATGAAGAGGCAATTCACAGAAAAGGAAATACAAATAGCTATTCTCACTAGTAATCTCACCGGTGATCAAGAGAATGCATGTTTAAACCACAAAACAATTGTTTCACACTCACTAAACTTGCAAATGTTAAACCTATGAAGTGTTGCAGCACAAAAGAAGTTGTATTCATTGTGGGTGAGAGTATAAATTAATACCACCACTTTGGGGTTAAAAAAAGAAATGACAATATCTAATAAAGTTTAATGTATGTATTTGCTATAACCAACAATTCAACAATTCTGATCCTATATTAGGCTCTATAGAGAAATGCTTAGGCATGTACACAATGGGATAAACAGCTACACGAGTGTTCAGGGCAGTGGCGTTTTTAAGAAACAAACTAAACAGTGGTCTTCAACATCAGGTTGGCTTAACAAAGAGAGGCACATTTGTACAGAGAAGAACTACATATATATGAAACTAAAGACCCAGAATTTGATAGGATCTCAAATAGTTTCAATCTAGTATGCCACATATGAAAGTACTCACAAAACTTTTAACGTGCTAAACAAGTGTGTATATATATTCATATATTACTAGAGAGATATACTATTACATATTACTATGTGTAGGGATACAGATAAATCTGAGCAGCCTTCATATTAGTTTCTAATAATATATTTTGCACAAATGGATACACTGCACATAATACGCAACACACCATTTTATAATATATATTTTTTGTGTCTATATATTATATATTATAAGGAAATACATGAGAATGATTATAACAAATGTCTAAGAGTGGTTGGGAAGGGATAACACTAGAGAGGAGAAACCAAGAATTTGGTAACATTTTATTTCTTCACCTGTATGGCAGATACATGGGTGTTCACTGCATCATTCTTTATACCTATTTGTAGGTCTTAAATATGTAATATCTCAGATAGTTTTAAAGAGCAGCACAAAGAAATATTTGTATCCTAGAAGTCAGGGACATAGTTCACCAACAAAAATCACAAAATAGTTTATAAAACTCAGTTAAGTAACAATCATCTTATTCAAACTGACTTGATTCCAAGAATGAAAAAGTGAAATTAAAAGTCAGATGTTCTTTCAACAAAGATTAGCAAAACAGAGTTTTATTTTTATGTAAAAGAAAATTAATTACTCCTAAATAAAATTTACATGTGAACCTAAACTCAAAAAGGCTTTCCAGTATACCACTTCCAGAAAATTGAAATTAAAAACCAAGTGTAAAAGATGGGTGGAGGGGGAGGTATTGTGTAATTTGAGTCATAGTAGTAAGAAGTAGAGGGTTAGAGACAGGCAAGAACAGAACAACTCTATGGAATGGCAGAAAGGCTATTCAACCTATATAAAATATGAGAATATATAAAACAAACACAAAACATTATGGAGTGAAATTATTTTATTAAACAATATTCTCTCACTTCAAAATGAAGATGGATGCTTGCTGGCTTCTGTACAAAACGAGTCACTGGGTTAAATCGGTAGGCATACATGTGGGACAGAAGTGTTGGCATTTCTCCAAATGCACCAATAATGATTTGCACTCTGCTGTAACTGGACACCCCTCCAGCCCTGCCCCCACCCACACCACCATTTAATTCACTAGCCATATCTGCTGTAGGGCACAGGAAGCACCTGGGGCAGATGATAACAGTCATACTACAGCCAGGCAAGCCATCTGGATCTCACAGGGGGCCAAAGAACAGCCCAAACCTTTAAGAAGCGCTTATGTAACCATTTTTTGAAATATTTATTCACTAAGTGAGAACAAAATTTCTTCTGAGTCTAATAGGTTATCTACAGCAAAATCTGTCCTCAGGCATCATCAATCTAATCAGAACTAAATTACAATCAGCAATTTGCATGAGCACATAACCACATTGGTCAAAGGTAACCAAGACATGTCCCTGAAAAACAAGTACCAAATGCAAACCAAATGCCTGAAGCACTCTATTTCAGGAGAATAATGATAAGAAAATACCATCTTGGCTCTCACACTACTAGAAGAAAGTAAAAATGTTAAAGCACTAGATTCCAAAATATGCCCCTACAGTGGCACATAGAGAAGAGAAGGAAGAAATAAACATCCTAAGCTCTAGTCCTCTAGTATAAATGGCCAGAACTGTAGGACCAAACCAGACATGTGTCTACCCAGGTAGACTTACACCTGTAAGTCCTGGGAAAGGAAATCCTGGGGCAAGATACCTCTAAAAACCGAAATCAGTCAAAGGGAGAAAAAAAGTTTTAAACCTGTTCATTGCTTACAAACTGCAGTCCGGGGCCGTCTCTTTCTCCTGCTCTGGCAGAAGCTAAACCACCCCTCCCCTCACCCCTCTGGTACAGATAGGCCCTCAGTTGCCCAGGTAATTAACCCACTGACATGGAGACGAACTTCTCTCCATCCCTGAGGATATGCAAATGCACTAAAGCCAGACAAGATATTCTGGAAATATTACAATTTTACCCACATACCCATGCACACAGTGCTGACCGGACACTGAGGCAGCAGATATTGAAACACATGAGCGAGCTCCGGCATCCCCATGTCTCCAAACAGATGGCTGAGGCTTTCCCCAGAGATTGGGTAAATGGTAGCTGGGTTCTGCGGACATACAGGTTTTAATAAAGGGAAGTTAATTTTTAAAACATTTTTGTATCTTGGTGCAGAATGACGTCAAATGCACAGTAAGTAGGGAAGACACTAAGTTGCCTATTTTCATGATATTAAAACAGTGTGCTAGAACACCACCAAAAGACTAAAATGTATCTGAGCTTTAATAAAGCAAAATACTGTTCAAGATGTCAGAGGTATTAGAGGGCAAATCAGCAACTTTAAGGTTGATGTGCAAAAGGGATACTTATACCCCCAGAGTAGACAGAAATGTCTCCAGTGGTATTCAAAGCCACAGCATAAATATGACCTCTACAACATGCATTCTACTTAAAACATAGATGCTACAGAATATTACAGAAAGTGATTTCTATTGAAATAAATCATTAAACATTTTCAAGCATGCAATGGCCTACTTAGCTCTACAGCTATATATTCTCTAAAGTTTTGAACTCACTCTTAGCATTAGAGGTATTTTAATGAAAACATCTGAGAAAAACGAAGGCATATAAAATTGGTTTTAGGGCTATCACATCTCTGAAAAGAAAGGAGAGTAATTCTTCACACTGGAGGAGACTGGGATTAGAGACTTTGAGTGACTTGCCACATGGTTCTCAAATGGAAAGGACTCCAGTTCATCAGACTCTCCCAAGTGACACTGCCTTTCAGGAGGGGATAGAATTTGGAAAGGTTCATTCTATTGGTACCAGAGAGCTAAGGGGTTAAAATTTCAATACTAACTAAAAAAATTGGATGGTTAGACCACCTGAGCCTTTATCTGAGTGACCCTGTTGGTATTTAGCTAAAAATGAAAACCTCTTATTTTCCAGCAATTTCTTTAAGACACATGAGCATACAGCAACACTAAAACACACATCTTTTCTTTTACTTTCTAAGACCAACACAGGTTAATAGATTTGGTCTTTTCTAAATGTGTTCAAGAATTCCTTCAGAATATTTTTTTCATACACGTGCTGCATGACCTGGGCAGGCTGGACAAAATGCAGTTAACTGAACACAGAATAGCACACAGTTCTTACAGTGGGACAATTACAGCCTTCCTATCTTTTCATTTTATAATGACTAATGACCATGACAGTCTATAGATAAAGAAAGGGAATTTCGCCAAGGCAACTTCATTCAAGGAAGCCAAAATGTAATGCAATTGTATCCAATAGTTACTAAGTAGTCTAAGAAATACTAGAAATAGGAAGAAAAAAAATTCTCAATGATTAATATACATCAAGTGAATCTGCAAATGCACAAGGTTTACAGACAGTATACAAATGCTTTTAATTCTAAATAAGATAAGCCTAAATAACTAATGCTGCTAGGGTCAAACTTTTACCACTAAAGTTCAAAATCTGTTCTTAGAGATTTTGAGAGCAGTGGTTGAGTTTTTGAGTAGTTGTCTGTCCATCAAGATTTTGACTGTGAGAGGATTAAAGATGGAGGCATGAGAGGTGAGACAGATGAGTCCTCCTAAAACCATACATAATACGAAAATATAATTAATACAACTACTCCTGAAAGAGCAACAGGAAAGAGGACTGAGCCAGACTGCACACACCTGGAGAAAAGAGCAGACCTCACGAACAGGGTAACGTACCAAAGCTGTGGCCCAATGGGATCCAAGCCCTTCCCACACCCCAGCTCACCGGCTAGAGGAAAAGAAACGGAGCAGGGAGTGAGTAGAGGCCTGGGACTGCTGAATACCTAACTCTGGAGATCTGCTCTGGGAGCACAAACCTACATTTCATGGTGCTTGCATGGTACTCTCGTGAGTAGGGGGTTGGAAAGCTAAGACAGGCAGAATTCTTGGAGAGACTGAGATTCCAGCTGATTATGGAAAGCAGGGATCCATATCTGGCTGCTCTGGGACAAAAGAAAGTTGGATATTCTGAGAGACTTCCTAACAAGGAAGCCCTTTGCAAGAGGGCTGCTAAAGGGGCAAGGATTGCACAGAGCTTACTACTCAGGAGAAAGGACAGGTAGACAAAATTGTCCTGGTGCACTCTGCCCAGCAGGTTGGGAACTTTCACTATCTTCAGGGGCTCCAGCTCCCTGGCTGGCTACACAGATCCAAGGAACCCCTCTGTGATACACAGCCTACTACGCCTTTCTCCCGGCCAGCCCCACCTGCCTCACAAACCTGCAAACCCTACCCTGGTGTTAGGCCAGCCAGAGGGAAGATCTGTCTACAGCAACTACAAACACAAAGCATAGAGGCTTATATCTGTGTGCTCGGGCCACTGGTTCAGGCAGTTGAGTCAGGCATAGCAGCCTGGAAGCAGGAAAACAGCTCTTTCCTTTCCCCAGGCACCAATACCACTCCCATGCAACCCCCGACATTGCTTCATGGGCTGAGCAGCTCCAGAGAGTAGGGCTTTTGGGCACTAGAGGGCACCATATACAAATGTGAAACACCAAAGGAACCTGGTTCAGAGTAAAATTATTAATACAACTCCTGAGAAAAATTTAAATGACATTGACCTTATGAATCTTCCTGAAAGGGAATGCAAAATAAAAATCATTAACATCCTCATGGAGGAATGGAAAGATATATAAAAACTCAGGAATGAATTCTGGTCAGAGACCCAATCGTTGAAGAGCACAATGGAGGGTATAAAAAGCAGATTGGATATGGTGGAGGAGACAATAAATGAAATAGAAACTAAAGAAGAGGAATACAAAGAAGCTGAGGCACAGAGAGAAAAAAGGATCTCTAAGAATGAAAGAATATTAACCAATCCAAATGGAACAATATTCATATAATAGGGGTACCAGAAGAAGAAGAGAGGGAAAAAGGGATAGAAAGTGTCTTTGAGGAGCTAATTGCTGAAAATGTCCCCAATCTGGGGAAAGAGGTAGTCTCTCAGGCTATGGAGATGCACAGATCTCCCAACACAAGGGACCCAAGGAAGACAACATCAAGACATACAGTAATTAAAATGGCAAAGATCAAGGATAAGGACAGACTATTAAAAGCAGCCAGAGAGAGAAATAAGATCACATACAAAGGAAAGCCCATCAGGCTATCATCAGACTTCTCAGCAGAAACCTTACAGGCCAGAAGGGAGTGGCATGATGTATTTAATGCAATGAAGCAGAAGGGCCTGAACCAAGATTACTTTATCTGGCAAAATTATAACTTAAATTTGAAGGAGAGATTAAACAATTTCCAGATAAGCAAAACCTGAGAGAATTTACCTCCCACAAACCATGTCTACAGTGTATTTTGGAGGGCCTGCTATAGATGGAAGTGTTCCTAAGGTTTAATAGCTGTCACCAGAGGGAATAAAACCACAGCAAAGAAAGTAGAACAGCTAATTACTAAGCAAATACAAAATTAGATTAACTATCCCCAAAGTCAATCAAGAGATAGACAAAGAGTACAGAATCTGATGCCTAATATATACAGAATGGAGGAAGAAGAAAAAGGAGGAGAAAAAAAAAAAGAACCTTTAGATTATGTTTGTAATAGCATACTAGGTGAGTTAAGTTAGACTCTAAGATAGGAAGGAAGTTAACCTTGAACCTTTGGTAATCACGAATCTAAAGCCTGCAATGGCAATAAGTACATACTTATCAATAATCACCCTAAATGTAAATAGACTGAATGCACCAATCAAAAGACACAGTCACTGAATGGATAAAAAAAGCAAGACCCAGCTATATGCTGCGTACAAGAGACTCACTTTAAACCCAAAGACATACACAGACTAAAAGTGAAGGGATGGAAAAAGATATTTCATGCAACTAATAGGGAGAAAAAAGCAGGAGTTGCAGTATTTGTATCAGACAAAATAGACTTCAAAACAAAGAAAGTCACAAGAGACAAAGAAGGACATTACATAATGATATAGGGGTCTATCCAACAAGAAGATATAACCATTATAAATATCTATGCGCCCAACACAGGAGCACCTACATATGTGAAACAAATACTAACAGAATTAAAACGGGAAATAGAATGCAATGCGTTCATTCTAGGAGACTTCAACACTCCACTCACTCTGAAGGACAAATTAACTAGACAAAATAAGTAAGGAGACAGAGGCACTGAACAACAGATTAGAACAGATGGACCTAACAGACATCTACAGAATTCTACACCCAAAGCAGCAGAATACACATTCTTCTCAAGGGCACATGGAACATTTTCAAAAACAGATCATACACTAGGCCACAAAAAGAGCCTCGGTAAATTCAAAAAGACTGAAATTGTACCAACCAGTTTCTCAGACCACAAAGGTATGAAACTAGAAATAAATTATGCAAAGAAAATAAAAAATCCCACAAACACATGGAGGCTTCACAACTTGCTCCTAAATAACCAATGGATCAATGACCAAATAAAAACAGAGATCAAGCAATATATGCAGACAAATGACAACAATAATTCAACACCACAAAATCTACGGGACGCAGCGAAGGCCCTGCTAAGAGGAATGTATACTGCAATACAGGCCTACCTTAGGAAAGAACAGTCCCACATGATCAGTCTAAACTCACAATTAACGAAACTAGAAAAAGAAGAACAAATGAGGCCCAACGTCAGTAGAAGGAGGGACATAATAAAGATTAAAGCATAAATAAATAAAATTGAGAAGAATTAAACAATAGAAAGAATCAATGAGAGCAAGATCTAGTTCTTTGAGAAAATAAACAAAATAGATAAACCCCTAGCCAGTCTTATCAATAAAAAAAGAGTCTGCTCACATAAAAGAATCAAAAATGAGAAAGGGAAAATCACTATGGACACCACAGAAATACAAAGAATTATTAGCAAATACTATGAAAAATTATATGCTAACAAACTGGATAACTTAGAAGAAATGGACAACTTTCTAGAAAAATACAACCTTCCAAGGCTGACCCAGAAAGAAACAGAAAATCTGAACAGACCAATTACCAGCAACGAAATTGAACTGGCAATCAAATACCTACCTAAGAACAAAATCCCGGGACCAGATGGCTTCACCACTGAATTTCATCAAACATTTAGTGAAGACCTAATATGCATCCTCCTGAAAGTTTTCCAAAGAGTAGAAGAAGAGGGAATACTTCCAACCTCATTCTATGAGGTCTGCATCACTCTAATAACAAAACCAGGCAAAGACACCACAAAAAAAGAAAATTACAGACCAATATCCCTGATGAACATAGATGCAAAAATACTCAACAAAATATTAGCAAAGTGAATTGAAAAATACATCAAAAAGATCATCCATCATGATCAAGTAGGATTTATTCCAGGGATACAAGGATGGTACAATATTCAAAAATCCATCATCATCATCCACCACATCAAGAAAAAGAAGGAAAAAAAACCACATGATCATCTCCATAGATGATGAAAAAGCATTTGACAGAATTCAACATCCATTCAAGATAAAAACTCTCAACAAAATGGGTATAGAGGGCAAGTACCTCAACATAATAAAGGCCTTATATGACAAACCCACAGCCAACATTATACTTAACAGCGAGAAGTTGAAAGCTTTTCTTTTAAGATAGGAAACAAGACAAGGATGCCCACTCTCCCCACTTTTATTCAACATAGTTCTGGAGGTCCTAGCCATGGCAATCAGACAACACAAAGAAATAAAAGGCATCCAGATTGGCAAGGAAGAAGTCAAACTGTCCCTGTTTGCAGATGACATGATATTGTACATAAAAAACCCTAAAGAATCCACTCCAAAACTACTAGATCTAATATCTGAATTCAGCAAAGTTTGGGATACAAAATTAATACACAGAAATATGTGGCATTCCTATACACTAACAATGAACTAGCAGAGAGAGAAATCAGGAAAACAATTCCAGTCACAGTGCATCAAAAAGAATAAAATACGTAGGAATAAACCTAACCAAGGAAGTAAAAGACCTATGCTCTGAAAACTCCAAGACACTCAGGAGAGAAATTAAAGAAGATACCAATAAATGGAAACACATCCTGTGCTCATGAATAGGAAGAATTAATATTGTCAAAATGGCCATCCTGCCTAAAGGAATCCACAGATTCAGTGCAATTCCTACCAAAATACCAACAGCATTCTTCAACAAACTAGAGAAAATCGTTCTAAAATTCATATGGAACCGTAAAAGACCCCAAATATCCAAAGCAATCCTGAGAAGGAAGTATAAAGCTGGGGGATTATGTTCCCCAACTTCAAGTTCTACTACAAAGCCACAGTAATCAAGACAATTTGGTACTGGCACAAGAACAGACCCATAGACCAATGGAACAGACTAGAGAGCCCTGATAGAACCCAACCATATATAGTCAATTAATATATGATAAAGGAGCCATGGACATACAATGGGAAATGACAGCCTCTTCAACAGCTGGTGTTGTCAAAACTGGACAGCTACATGCAAGAGAATGACTCGATTATTGTTTAACCCCATACACAAAAGTAAACTCGAAATGGATCAAGGACTTGAATGTAAGTCATGAAACCATAAAACTCTTAGAAGACAACATAGGCAAAAATCTCCTGAATATAAGCATGAGCAACTTCTTCCTGAATGCATCTCCTCGAGTCAGGGTAACAAAAGCTAAAATGAACTCATGGGACTACGTCAAACTAAAGTTTCTGTATGGCAAAGGACACCATCAACAGAACAAAAAAGCATCCTACAGTATGGGAGAATATATTTGTAAATGACATATCTGACAAGGGGTTAACATCCAAAATATATAAAGAACTTACACACCTCAACACCCAAAAAGCAAATAACCCGATTAAAAAATGGCCAGAGGTATGAAGAGACAGTTCTCCAAAGAAATTCAGATGTCCAACAGACACATGAAAAGATGCTCCACATCACTAATCATCAGAGAAATGCAAATTAAAACCACAATGAGATATCATCTCACACCTGTTAGGATGGCCAGCATCGAAAAGACTAAGAACAACAAATGCTGGTGAGGATGAGGAGAAAGGGGAACCCTCCTACACTGCTGGTGGGAATGTAAGCTAGTTCAACCATTGTGGAAAGCAATATGGAGGTTCCTTAAAAAACTAAAAATACAAATACCATTCAATCCAGGATCCCACTCCTTGGAATTTACCCAAAGAATACAAGTTCTCAGATTCAAAAAGACATATGCACCCCTATGTTTATCGCAGCACTTTTTACCATAGCAAAGATATGGAAGCAACCTAAGTGTCTATCAGTAGATGAATGGATAAAGAAGAGGTGGTACATATACACAATGGAATACTATTCAGCCATAAGAAAGAAACAAATCCTACCATTTGCAACAACATGGATGGAGCTAGAGGATATTATGCTCAGTGAAATAAGCCAGGTAGAGAAAGACAAGTGCCAAATGATTTCCCTCATTTGTGGAGTATAACAACGAAGCAAAACTAAAGGAACAAAATAGCAGCAGATTCAGAGACTCCAAGAAGGAACTAGTGGTTACCAAGGGGGAGGAGTGTGGAAGGGCGGGTGGGGAGGGAGGAAGAAGGGGATTGAGGGGTATTATGTTTAGTACACATGGTGTGGGGGATCACGGGGAAAACAGTGTAGCACAGAGAAGGCAAACAGTTAATCTGTGGCATCTTATTACACTGAAGGACAGTGACTGCATTGGGGTATGGGTGGGGACTTGATAATATGGGTAAATGTATAAACCACATTGTTTTTTCATGTGAAACCTGATAAGAGTGTATATCAATAATACCTTAGTAAAAAATTTTTAAAAACGAAAGAGTTTTGAGTCTGTACAGGACTGATTAAAACAACTAATTGTTATATAATCTAAAGCTTCAAATCAGAGGAAAATGTGTTCTACAGTGACACCTACCGGTAAAGGGTAACATAGTAGTACCATGGTGTTGACAAATACTCCCTGTAGCATGTTAGAAGCCACAGGTAGACTGACTATATCTCAAAACGGAAAAGCTAAACGAACACAAACATTACGTGTACCACAATCTGAATACTACAAAATAATCCCAAAGGACATCATGATCCTTCTTAACCAAAGATTTTCAAATCAATAAATCTTAAAGAAGTTTCACTGGCCCCAAATGAACATGCAAGACAAATTTTCACATATAAGTTAAAGGTAAGATATTCAATTTACTTGTTTTTTTTAATATCTGAAAGAGTAAAAGTGAAAAAGGTAAAATCGAGCTCTGTAAGAAAGTAGACATTTTTATCAGCTTTCAATTTAAGTCAAAGAGTTAAATGAAATGCTGACATTTGCTTTAAAAATATGCTATATAAAAAAGGTCCTGTTTCTAAACAATCACTTTTCAACAAAATGACCACCAAGATTAAATGGAAGTCAGATAATCACTTTTCCCTAAATTCATGATACAACGTACTGGGCCCTTTTCCCCCCATATTTTTACATAAAAATGTAAGAAATAATAATCTTTAATGTGATCAATCAACTTCACACTCTCAATAATGCAAAGTATCTCAAAAAACTTACTGAGTTTTCTTCTAAAACTAAAAATTTCAAATACACTCTTAAACATAATGTTAGTCAAAGGAAATTTAACTGGTGATATGGCAAAAGTACACTTTTCTTAATAACAAGGTATTTTATGCCATAGAAAGCCAGAAGGAAATTTAAGAATCTACTTCAACCAAAAGATTCCTATAAAATCTTACAAATTAGAGAACTGAGAATTCAAGCGTTATGGTATAACGAACGAACAACAGAAAACCAGGGTTCTCGCCTTGGATCCTCCAGTAGTTAGTTAGGTTTCCAAGAACTACACAACCTTCAGTGAAGTGGTAACCTTTCAGGGCATTCATTTCCTCATCTGTAAGATGAGAGGAGGGAACTAAATGGGCCTTAGAGGAATGCCATCGATAAAATTTCTTCAGCTTCTGCCATTTCCCCAGAAGCTGGTAATGGTTTGGGGGATCAGTGTCTGTACCCCAATGACAATAAACAGAGAAACAAAAGGAAGTTGGCTTTACCTTTCAGGTATATCCTACTATAAGAAAACAATACAAAGAGAATCACACTTTCACACTGTGATATAACTGTTTGCCACTGAAAGAATCCTCCTTTTATCTCCAGGGCCATCTACCTGGCACACAGTCAGAGCTCAATTTACTGAAAATATGACTGCAGAAAAAAAAATACTCATTTTGTAATCTGCAAGACTCCAATACCAAC
>JAQQAC010004068.1:15558324-15603627 GCA_029783875.1 Phataginus tricuspis
GATAAAAATGGAACAAAGATGTGCTTCACAAGTAAACAGCTACAGAAAAGTTTAGAAAACAACTTTAAAGATTTATCCATCAGTTCCCTCTGCTTGCAGCCTGAGCAACATAAACAAGTGTAGCCAGACCTGCCTGTGACAGTTCATCTACTCCCCTGCCCGTTTAACCAAATGGCATTTAAGGATAAGAGACAAAGGAACATAAACTTTTACTTGTGTCAAAGGTGAATATGCTTGCTTGAACTTTAAACTGTCTGTACCTTCTGCCACTTACAAAACAAATACTAGTTTTTAGAATGTGCATTTGTGCAATGCCTTTAATTGCACTTTCATCATTTAAATGTATTCATTCACTCACTAATAAATACGTACTGATCATCTATGAGGGGCCAGGCCATTCTAGGAATTAGGGAAAGGAATGAAGAGGAGGAGAGGGCAAGACAGAAAGACAATACACAGGAAAATAAATAGGATAGTTTCAGATAGTCGCTAAGTGCTGTTAAGAAATAGCTGAGTTATGACTATGGTTTCCTGATTTATTGTCGATATATTTAAAGAATGCATTACATGTAGACCTCAGGAAACACAGTCTAAATTATCTGACATGATCATTTCAAATACGAAAGGTTGTAGCTCACATTCAATACACATGTGTACTGCAGTTTCAGTATCCTAAATATGAGTCAAAGGCAGTATAAAAGAAACCAAGAACCACTGAAATACGAGATGAAACAGACTTAAAACATCTGTTCTCTCTTTGCTGGCTAGGCAGAGGAGAAAGGTGAATATTCAACATGCTTTTTTAAAAAGAGAAGACAAAGGGGAAAATCTGAGAAGCCAGCCCAGTATTCTACGGTGTTCTATGGTACTTTAAAAGCAACTCCAACGTATAAAGGCAAAAAATTTTAATTTCCAAGAACATTCAAATCAGTCCCTCTCATCCCACTCCCAATCCCCCACAGAATAATACCCTTTGGGTTGCTCTTAAAAGCTTCTGGTTGGCAGGAACTTATTTTCTCTGACTTTGGCTCATTTCCAAACTCCCCAAAATGTGCAAAAGCAAAGGTAAACCGTTTCTCTTACTCCCACCCTCAGTTGCACGGAAAGCACAGGAAGAGTGATCAGTTACCTCATCTCGGCTGCGCCCTGCAGGTGAGCGGCCCGCCGGGCACCGGCTCCGGCCGGACCAGCCCGGCCCCTCCGGCCCGCCCGCCAGGCCCACCCAGAGCGGCCTCCACCCCGCGCCAGGAGGAGGAGCGACGCGGAGGATGCCGGAGACGCTCGTTGGGATGCAGGCTGACCGGCCCGCCGCACCCGCCGCCGGCCCCACCCCCGGCCCGAATCGCCTCTGACCTCTGCGGGCCCCGGGGCTGCTGCCGCCGCTGGCGCCGGTGCTCGGGCCGCCGCTGCTGCTGGAGCTGCTGTTGCCGCCGCCGCCCTTGGCGTTCTTGCGCGGGGCCATCGCGCGCACCGCTGCAGCAGGAGAGGGCTGCGGGCTCCCACAGTGCGGGGACACGCGGGGCGCCGGGCCGCTGACTGGGGCGGGGGCTGGGGCTGCAGCGGGTGCGGGCCGAATCTCCTGCAGCAGAGCCCGTGTCTCGGCACCGCCCGCCGCGCCTCCGAGGACTCTCCCCTCTTGCCGGCTGCGCGCGCCCGGCCCTGGCGTGCGTGGAACCTGTGACTGCCTCCAGGGACAAGAGCGCGCGGCTGGCCGGCGCCCGGCCACGCCCCTTCCCGACTGAGCCCGCCTTCTCCCCGCCGGCGGAAGGCTGAGTGACGGGGGGAAGGCCAATCACAAGGGCTTCTATGAGGGGGCGGACCCTGCCGCGCTTTCCGCCCCCTGCAGACTTGGGGCTCTTCTGGCGCAACGCAACCGCCTTTGAGCGCGAATAGGCTTCGGCTTTCCAGTCAGTCTGGGTCCTTTGGAACGTGGCAAACGTGGAAGCCGAGAGGGCTCTCGCGAGCATTGGTGGACGCCGCACACTCGGAATGGGCGGGGTCAGGGGCGGGGCCGGCGGACACGTGTACAGCGTCCGGACGGAACGCGAGGTCTCAGGGCCATTTGCTGGGAATTTCGCTCACGTCCCGCTTATCCGTACACGCAGGCACAAAGGAGTGCAGTCCCGCTTCTTGCGAAAGGGATGTATTTCTTGTCAATATTAAGATATTTCTGAAGTGGTAATGTTAGGATTAGTTAAAAATCTTAAGTCATACGTAGTTGGCAAGTTCGGTTTTAGAGCAGGACTTGATTTCATTTATGCCATCAGTATTTTAAGAGAATCTTAGTTAAGAGGTGCAAAGGTAAATGTAAAACAAAAAAGATGTTATCTTGCCCAGGATGGCACCCTCTATCTGAACTCTCCCTCTGCCATATCATTTTTCCTTTACGTCTCCAACCGTGCGGCCCCTGTATGCAGTCAGTGCCTGGGCCCCAGCTGTCCCTGAACTCTGCTCCTGGTCTTAAAAATATCTGGGCTCGTGGATGGCGACTTGAGGTCAGGACGTCGTCGTGATCTTTGTGTCGCCAATTGCCAGCACAATGCCTGGTGGGTAACACATGTTGCAAGCAAGAAACGTTTGATGTTTTGCCACATTTATGGCAACTTCTTAAGACCTTCCCCCAATTCTTGACCATGTTTCAGAGAGCCTCTTGGGAGTCTCAAGAGGGCTCAGGAATGGGAGAGCAATGTGGCTTCTGGTTTTTATTCCTCTGCTCCGGCCCTGTACCTGCCACTAGCAAGTCTCTCTGCCCACCCACCTCTTCTCCTATAAATGGCTGGACGCCCCTTGGCACTGCCTAGAGACACACAGAAGCCCATTGAGGGTTGAGATTCATGTTGCGTAATGAAGAGAAGGCCTCTGTCTCCTCTCTGTAAAATACTGTTAGTTATCAAGATAAGCAGGGACAGGGGAGCTCCTAGTTTTTACTGAAGCAGTTCTCTGTTTTTATCTTATGACATCTCCTTCTGCCTCCACACATCCTTTCTCGCATCCAGGCCCTCTCCGGGTTGCGGGCGGGAACTGGGCTAAGAGACAAATCTAAGTGATAGCACGTAATAGAAATGAATAATGAGGGCTAAGCTGAGAAAATCTTCAAGATACTTGAACTCTTAAATTCTCAAAAACCCTGTTACTGTGTTCATTGTTCAGGGATGAGATAACGGAGGCCCATAGAGCTTGAACAGAGTTACTGAGGTCACAGAGCTAGTAAGTGATAGAGCAGGGATATGAACTCAATCCATCTGGCTCTGGGGCCTAGGTCCACATTTTCCTCCCAGGACTGGAATTGGTTTTGAGCAGAGAATGTCTTGCCTGGCTCCCTTTTTAACAGATGTCTCCCTGAAGCCTTCTTGGTCCAACCTGCAAAGATAGGTCTGAAACCTGATGGTGGGTGCTTTTCAAAGTCCACCTCTTTGAGGAAATCAAGTTTCTTTGGTAACTGACTCCAGAATGTCATGAAGTGCTGCTTTATTCCTGCATTTCCAGAAACCAAATCTGGTACCACTGACAAGGTACATTCCTGTGTATCTGAGGCAGAACCAGGCCAAAATAGATGCTTTATAAATACAGATCACAGGAAGTTAAAGGTTACCTGACTTCCTCCTTACATGGCAAGAAAACAGCTACAAAGACATTTATATACTCAGTATTATAAAATAAAATTTACCACAATATTTATAGTATCAGGTATTGTCAGCTCTATCAATAGTTGAGTTGCAGAGACAAATTCCCCCAAGCTCAGTTATCAGTACTGTATATTTTACATCATTTATACTTCCCTCTATAGGGGCATTAAAAACCACAAAACTAGCCTTGGGTCCATGAATTTCTTCACATAGGAGGTCCCTTTCTCAGCATTGGGATAGGGGGGTTATGGAGTCAACATATATTTGAAGGTCAAAAGGTCAAAACTCCGTTAGTCTATCCTCATTTCTATGATTTCTGAGTAAGCTATGAATGAACCCTGAGTGAAGCAATGTTAAAAGGACCATGAAAACAAGATTTAACTAGGACAATGTATTAAAATACTAATTTGATAGAGCTTTTGATCTAGGCCAAATGTGCCTTTCAGTTATTTCCATAAACTTTCCATTGGCTTCACTGGGATTTGCAAGTGAGAACTTGAGGACAAGATTTGTCCTAGTTTTTTTTTCTTACGTTGACCCTTCACAACCACCAGTCAAATGCTCTCCGAATTAGAAATTTCTGAACTCATAGCTATTAAAACACTGTTTTAAAGTTGCATTTTAACTTGCTTCCTAGAAAGTGCCTCTAAGTAGTATGCAGTTCTTCTAATGTGGAAATTTTATTATTGCAAACTAAAAATGAATATTTCCTCACCTTTATTTATCATAGTAAATTCTGTGATAGTGAAAAAAATGAATTTCATGGTCATGATTCAATTGTATCTTAGGCATTAATGTATCATATTACATTAGTGGAATTTGGTGCAATGCAGCCTGTGTTGGTAGATATAAAAGCACTTTTGAAGCATTCAGGGTGTTCTCAAAGCAATTATTCCTATATGAGTTATATCTCAACAAGCAAATGAACTATTTTTTAATCAAAGCATTTAACTTCTATTACCATTGGGAAAATAAGCTGGGCTTGTAGCTACATTATAAATATATAGAATGAATTTTTATGAGTAGAAGTAATTTTAAATCAAGTCAAAAATAGATTAGGATTGGAAACATTGTGTTGTGATACAGAAAATCATCTGAAAACATATTAGCTAAAAAATCTATCATTTCTTTTTTCATCTTAATTCTTTACATTTCCTATCAGGACTGGTACTTCCTAGTGCCAATGTTCCTGCTAATAAGCAGCATTTAAGTAATGACTATAGCTAGGTCTCAAGTGTCCTAGTACAGGGAACTCATAAAATGAATTATTTCTTCTTAAGTCTCAAACTTACTGCCAGAAAGCTCTGTAAGCATGGAGAAAAAGTCAAATCATTGGAGAAAAATAACTGACTATAGGCGTGGCAGTTCTGTGTCTCAGAAAAGAAAATATTTTTGTGATTTAAGAGTCTTTAGAAAGTAAGAGAAGTCAAGAAAAGAAAAACATGTGAAGGAGTCTCAAGGATTCAGTTGTTTGCAAGATAATGATTTTACTTAAATTCTATTTGTCTCAAGGATCTAATGTGTATGTGTGTCTGTCTGTGTAACTAAAGTAATTATTTCTATGTCTCATGAAAATAACCACCCTCTTCAGGTGGAAACAGTTCCCTGACCAAAAGAAAAGTATCCTGCAATTAGTTTCCAGGATCCTTCAATTTTCATCAAATCTAAATACACAAAGCAAAGGTGTGCCTTACAACAATAGTGTTATTACCACATGCAAAATGGAATCAGTTAGTCAACTTGAATCCTTATTAGCTGATGGGAAATCATGCATACCCAACATGAAATTAGTATTGACTCAGCCCTTTTTCCATCATTCTAACTTGAAGCTATTCTGCAATTTCACAAACATATGACAAATATTATTGAGTTTGTACCAAAATAATTCCTAAAAGATTTTATCAAAGCACTTGATAGCATGGAAAATAGGGAGGGACTCCTTGTATCATTGCAACAAGATTTTATTAACCTAAAGACACTGCTAGTCTGTTTTAATTTCTACAGTATTTCCTTAAAAAGTGCAAAATCCATTACACTCAAAAATTGTTTGGCATTATATTGTGACTATAAACTAGTAGTCTTGAATATTTTGTAATTCTTCAGGGAACTGCTACAATACTGACTTCATCACTTGATGAACTCATTTATCTGTTGACAGACTCCTTTGAGCTAGAGACAGGTCCTAATACTCTAGATGGACACTGAAACTACTCCTCCCAGTGCTTGGAAGCATATTCATCTAGTAAAAACATCGTCAAAATCACTTCCAAGTAGCTGTCCCACAAATTATATGATTCTATTTTCTCTGCTTCTTTATGGTATCCATATTGCACTTAGTTTTCCTGGTCCCAGCCCACAAGAAGCATTGAGGAATGCAGCTACCAACACGCATCCTCAGAGGAGCAGTTGTGTGAAACCCTAAGTGGAGAAGTCTTGATTGTTTAGCCATATCCCAGGAGATCGTTCTTTTTAAAAAATTCTCTTCTCCAAATCTGAGAAAGTTGAAATCAAATGTGAACAGCTTGATATAGTGCCTAGGCCTATATAAAAATAAACTAAATTACAATCGATACTTAGGGAACCCTGTGCAGACTGCAGACCAGGGTGAGGACTACCAGCCTCCCTGCCTGCGCATGGCTGCTGAGTCAGGTAGTGTCTAGTGCAGAGTAGGTATTAAATAAACACTAGCACCTCGGGTTCTGTGTGCCTGCTGTCCCTCTGCCTGAGGAATGCTTTCATCAGACAGTCCAGAGGGTCACAAGATTCTTCCCTCGTCGCGCTCTCTGTTTAGTCCCAAGCCCTACTGTACCTCTCAAGCCGAAATGTGCTCAGTGGGTACTGTATGCACAGGCGTGAAATGGTCAGCCACTTAAACACTAGGAAGCTGCTTCTATTTGTAAGGGTTTATTATCTGAGAGCAGTGCAGAAGAAGAAACACGAACTCAATGTCTTTTTGTCAAAAGGGAAAATCTTTTCAAGTAGTACACAACCTAAAATTTTAATTATTTTCTTAAAAGTAAGTGTAGCCCTTTTGGCATTTATCCTATTACACAACTGTGGGCAATCATGAGTAGCTAAAGTGAAAAATTAAAAGAAGAGAAGGAACCATTGTAGGAATCTGTGCAAATCACTTAGGAAATGTGGTAACCTGAGATAGAGAACTACAGTTAACCAATAGCTACTTAATGTGAAATTGACCAGTTATAGACAGATTAAACAGACAACTCTCTGCAATTAGAATGAGAGCTTCAAAATAATGATGTGACTTCTGCATCAAACCAGCATGAGACAGAGAAGACAATCTGTGAAGGACATAAAACTAGGATGGAAAAAAAAATTTATCCTGTCAGTTAGGCTGAGGTGAGTCTCTTTTTTTTTTTTTTTTTTTCAGTTTCCAAGCTAGGAGAGGCTGGCTTTAACACCAGAATTGTGCTCAGTGTCATTTATAGTTGGATGGACATGTAGGCCTGTACATAAAGAATTTGGCAAACTTCATATAGGTTGTTATATACTGTGAATTCAGATTTTCATCTAATCCTTAAAAAAAGAAAGTCAAGTCTCAAGTGAAAGGGCTCACTTCAGGTATTAAAGATATATAACTAGACTCATTGGACTCAAATCAGGTTCTCAGTAGGAGCAGATCTTAGAAAGAGCAACTTTCACTGAATTGTGTGTTTTCAAGTCTAACTCCTGCTTGTGTATGCAGTATGTCACATAACCCAGGCAGTGATGGGAGAAGGGGTCACCGTCGCCAGGCACTGGGATGGGCCTCTCACTTTTCCTCATCCTTTGCCTCAAAGCATCAGCAGCAAGGGAAAATGTGCCCCTTCCCTGTCTGCTGTTCTCTAATGGTTTTGCCCCTTCAGAACTGCCCGAGCTGGTAACCCCGTTTCACTCTACCACATATATTGGGCACAAAGGAAAAGGGGAGCAGGCAGGGTGTGGTTATCTGGCCTGGCACCCCTTGGCCTGTCACCAGCTCAGGCCTAGAAACTTACAGCCTGAAAGATGCTGGGGACTCGGTGCTCACGTGGTTTCCATGGATGAGGCTGAGAAAGCAGGGGCAAAGTCCTAGAGTTAATGGGAAGCACCCCACCAATCAATAGAAGGCCCTCCTCCGCCTGTCCCCACACTTAGCACTCCAAAGAGAGAAATGCAAGCAAGCTATGGGGGCGGAAGGATGGCAGATTCAGCATGACTGGCAAAAACCTGGCTTGGCTGTGATCCTACAGAATAACAATTCACCAAACAAGTAAGGCACCATGCCAGAGAGCGTGGCCAAAAAACTCACTATTTGGAATCAGGGTGGGGAGACCTGAGAGACTAGCGATAGTGCAGAGCCTGCAAAGGAAGCATGACTGTCATAAACCATCTCTCTGGAGGCCTCTCCTTTCCCCCAGCAAGCACATGGTCACCTCAGAAGCCCTCACTCCAGACCGGGTATCCCTCTGCTCAGTTATTCCAACCGGAGTCGGTGGGGGTTCTGGCAGTTGCTACCATCAGCAGGTTGTTATCAGACTGTAAGACAGGGAGAGGACTCCTTGTTAGACCTGGAGCATCTGTTTGTGATGCTTTTACTAAAAGATTCCTGCTCATACCAAGGATTGCCTGACACCAAGGCCATAATTCTATGACTGTTATAAACACTCTTTGTTTTCTGGATGACCAAAGGCTAGAGTGATAACCAAGAGAGGGAAGTGGCATTTTCCCCACCTCCTGTGGTATCCACCCTATGACAGTGACTGATGGCTGGCTTCCCCACATGGCATCTGACCTTCCCCAGCCGTTTTCTCACTTCCTTCCCTCCAACTCAGCCCACTCAGAGAGCCCCAATACAGTGAGAACGGTACAGAGGGTTCCCAGGGGTCCGTGCCCCAGGCTGTGTGTCTTTGGGCTACTACCATCATTGACCCTTTCTTCCAGCTCTACCCCTGCCTGCCCCGGCATCCTCTCCTGCGGTTAGGAACCTTGGTTCCCGTGGCCATTCTTCTCCACCTCCCTCTCTCCATGCTCCCTTCGGGGGTGCTCTGGAAGACTTTGGAAGAATGGAGAGTGGTGCTTCCGACTACACGCAGAGGGACTTTGTCGGCTGCCTGGTAACCAGAGAACGCTTCATATGTCCTCCTTATTTTAAGGCTGGTGCTTCCTTTCCCCAGATCCACACTCTGTTCTCAGAACTGTACAGGCCAGAAAATCTTTGGACATTTGCTAATAAGTTCACACAGGCTTTTAGGTTTTGGCTTCCCTGTAGTTTTTGAAATTTTGGACACGACATATTTGCCATTTGGACACAATAGTATGTCAGGGTATATCTCTTAGTATCATGATCTTTTCTTGAGATCTTTAGTATTATGATCTTTTATTATTAAGAGGGGACATATGTGGCATCTGAAGATCAAAGTGGAGGAAGGAACTAGAATAAGGTGAAGACAGAAGAGGTGTGTAAAATGCTGCTTTTTAAAAACCAGGTACAACTGTGTCCCTAGTCTTACATGAGTAAGACATCCAATTAATTGTAAATACATTATATTTTTGCTGATAGCTATATATTTTTAAAAGTATTACTCAGATAATTTGGGCAGATTCCCCATACAAAAACTAAGAAATCTCATCTCACATAATTCAACTAACATTTCTTATTTTTCTACTTATAACTTTGATATTTTCGCCTTTTAAAAATATTGTCCTTGACATTTTCATGATGACTATAAACTTTTCAGCATCTTTATGTCTGCTTCTTATATATATAAAAGTTCTGGATTGGAAGTTCCAACAAATTCCACCTTAGTTTTAATCAATTGCCTAGAGCTGCTCACAGAACACAGAAGAATATTTCACTTACTAGATGACAACTCAGGAATGGCCAGATGGAAGAGAGGCATAGGGCAAGGGGTGTGGGAAGGGGCGCAGAGCTTCCATGCTCACTGCATGCACCACTCTCCCCACATATCCAGGTGTTCACCAACCTGGAAGCCTCTCTCAACCCCATCCTTTTGGGATTTTATAGAGGCTTTATTACATAGGCATGATTGATTAAATCATTGGCCATCAGTAATCAATTCAACCTCCAGCCCCTATCCCACCCCAGAGGTCACTCGGGGAATTCCAAGGTTTTGGGAGCTGTAAGCCAGGAACCCTGGATGAAAACAAAATATATGTGAGAAATATATTCTTATCATCTGAATAACCAAATATATTTTTTTCTTATAAATCACAATACTGCATAATGAGTTAAAACTGTTGCAGGTTACAAATGAGATTTGCTCCCAATTTCTTAATTTTTAAATAGTGTCCTCTGCCCTAACCATTTCCAGGGAAACTAAATATGTGTTCATCTGTAATCATAGAACATTAGCAGTTCCATTAAAATTTTAATGCACAACCTCCAAATTTTCACCTCGTGAAATGACTCATAGTCTGTATACTTTACAGTCGAGTTTATGTAATTAAGGCAATGATAACTTTATCCCAATTAAGTGCTGGAAATTTAGGATAAACTAGGCAGGTGCGTATAAGACCCCTTTTATAGGCTAGCTGCAGAAACACGTGGATATAATTATTTCCTGATTGGGGTAAAAAAATTATGGCTTCTACAGGCACTGCTGATAGGGAAAAACAGCACTGGACTAGGAGTGCCAAAAGTCAAATTCTGCTTCTAACTCGTGCTGTGGAGCCTAGGAAATTCACTTGGCCTCTCTGTGCTCTGTTTTCTCACATGTAAATGGTGGGCTGTCATCTTGGCTCCCATCTGCCTTGGAATGGAAGTGTAATGCTGTGGAATGTCATGAGAAACATTTTCACAGCTATAAAATTTACTAGTCAGCTGTAGGGATGCATATATCCAAGGTTAAGAAAATCTGCACCAGAAGATAAAGTTCCTTCTATGTCCTGCATTCTGTGATGTTAATTCTTGGTAGCTGCTAATGGGAAAGTTTCTTATATTTTCTTGGTCTGTTCACAGGGTTGGTGCCTGAGGAGGAGGAATGGCAAATGGGTTCTACAACTATCTTGTATCCATGGCAACTCTGAATACTATCAACTAGTCTATGAAGAGATAGCTTAAGACATCTACATAAGATAAAAATGAGGTTGACAATGGAATGATCCCATTACTGTTTCAGTGGGTTTACTCAGTTTGACTGGTTTTTATAGTGTGAAACTTATCTGGAGCCTGCAGTGAAACAATTAATGAGAAAGTCCCTTGGAAATTAGCAAATGGTTTACAAATGTAAGCAATGTTTACTTTTTACTATTTTTGACACAGATTTATACTATAAAGAGAGTAAAAATTTTCAGTGGTAATATCCTTACGTGCCCAATCTTGACCAAGTTTATTAATTAACTTGCCAGATCTAAGGCAGAACAGTCTACTGCAGCTAAAACTTCACCAACCTAAAGAAACAGGTAAATTGAGACAAACTCAAATTACCAGAAATTGAGTTTATTTAGGAATAGCAGAGGAACTGCAATTTAATAAATGCTTGCAATAGCAAGCTATAGGACAGTCTATGGAGGGTTTAGGGTGGGCTGTATTATGGGCCAAGAGTATAAAGAGGGGGAAGTCCAGACAAGAGTCTAAGCATTAACTTCCCTGGTTTGAGGGTGGGGAGAGATTTTTGGCTGGCGTTCATTAGTGAGGAAGATAAGTCTTGGTCTTCTATAAATCAGGCATTTATGGGAAATCAGTCTCACAGTTCTTAAGCTCCAGTGTTCTAAGGGTACATGCACGAGATTCTCCATTTTGTATCCTCCAGTTCCATTTTAGATTGAAATCCCTTCACAAGTTACTAGGTATTTTTGAAGTATAAAATTGGTAACAACCTGACTTCTCCATCTTTTCCCTGTCTTACTCTCAACTTTCCTTCCTTAAACATTTCTTGATCTCTTGAAATGTCAGATACTACCCTGTAAGCTACCGTACAAGGCAGGTGTCATTAATTCCATGGTGCCTGAATTAGCCTATATATTTGCTGTCAAAAGGTCTACCATTGTCAATTACACCTAGTTTGACCAGTAAGTACACTGCGTGGCCTCTTCTACGAATGTCACCTGAGTGTCTACTTACTGCCGGCTACTAACTCACAGTTACAATACAAAATGTCACCTTTCCCTTCTGCCTGCCAAGGTGGGTGGGCACGAGGGCGGGGGGGGGGCCCCCCCTGGAGTAGACAGAGTGGATCCTTGCATACCATATAAAAGTCACAGGTCTCCAGGCTTCAGAGGTCTTCAAGGACACGCTGTTCAACCTCTTCATTTTACATACGAGGAAACAGACTAAAGAGTGAGAGTGACTTGCAAAAGACTGAGTAATGAGTTACTGAAGAACTGGAACTCAAGTCTCCTTACCGCTTGCCTTCCATCAAGGGCACTGTTGCCCAGCTGGGTGAAAACAGGTTCTTGAAAACATAAAAATATTACAATGGTCACAATACATTGTCTCCAAAGGGCCATAGTACATACCATGTATGGTATACATGTGGTATTAAATTTTCATTGAGTGGAGGGATAATTACAAAAAAAAGAAATATCTAAAAATTTCTTGTGGGAAGGGAGACAATTCTTTTTTTTTAAAAGGTTGACTTGATTGTGATGGACTCATGGATATATGTCCAAACTCATCAAATTGTATACATTAAATAACTGTAGCTTTTAAATATATCAATTATATTTTAATAAAGCTGTTTTAAAAAATGTTGAGAAACACCTGCTCACAGCCAGACCACTGTTTTGTTACTCTACTACAGAAATTCAGAAACAAACATCTCTCCATAATGATACCTCATCTTCACTCCATGGTCCTGAATGTTATTATATTTATTGTCTAGCTTTCTGTCTTTCCTTCTCTTTTCCGTTCTTTCATTTTCTTTTTCTTTAGTCCTTTTCTTCCTTCCTTCTAACCATTAGTCTATGAAAGCTACTCTGTGAAAGCTAGTGGACAATTTATGTTCAAGCACTGTGCACTCTGATACGGCTTCACTGTTATGGTGAAACTTGTGTAAATTACAGAGGTAAGAAACACAATTTTTTGACTTTAATTTTATCCTAAAAGAAATCTATTTAAAAACCAAATTCATAAAGGCATTCTAATTTACTGGAAAAGTACTTTATGGATATATATGCAGACATTAATGAGCAATGAACATTTACTATGTGAATTTTACAAAACAAAGGAATTGAAGTACCAATTACTTAAAGTCACAAATCTAACATTCAGGACCACATATTTAGTAAGTGGACCAGTCTGCCTCTAGAGCACAAGCTTTGCTCTCTGCACTGCACCGATGATCATTACCCAAACTTAGAGGCTGGCTGGGTGGCTGCAAAGTTGAATGGTTTCTCTGGTAATGTTAATGTAGGAGGATTATGACCCAATTCCTGAAGTCATCTGTACACATATTTCCAGGAGCTAGAATAGCAGTGGGAGGGGACGAGGCGGGGTGATGATGGACCCTACACTGCAGGAGTTAAGAATTCTGAAGAGCACAGGCGAAACCACCCTGGAAAGCTGGTAGTATGTGCTCCAGAGATTATAGGTCAAGAGCAGTCACGGAAACAGAAATATCCAGCATGGCTAATGTCCTTGTCCTTACTAGGACACAGAGCGCATGCCTGCCCGTCAGGAGTTATGTGGGAAGAGAAATGCTGGAATACTAACGACCCCTTCCTCCAGAGGTGAAGTCCTGCCCAAGGTCCTCCTGGTCTCAGTGTGTCATTCAGGGTCCTTTGAGGGGCAGACACCAAGATGCAATTAGCTGTGCAAGAGACAGATTCAGGGCAAAACCTGTGAAGAGCAAAGGGCTAGATAGAGAGCAGGAGTGAGAGCCTGGGATGCACTCTGGCTGGTGTGAATGCAGAGGGCAAAGGGAAGATGATGGTAAGTTGTTCAGAGCAGCTCTGAGCCAGATGCCAGGTCGATGGAATCCTCAGCAAGGTCTGACCTTTAGGGGTCAAATGGCTCAGCTCCAACACTCCTGCCATTCTCATCACGGGTTAGAAGCCATGGCCTCCATCTAAATGCCACAGCAAATCCAAAGGGGTGGAAGGTGGGGCTGTTAACCAACTGGGCTCCTCGCAGCAGGATCTCTTGAAGGACAATTGGAGTGATGCATCTCCATGACCACAGCTCACACTTACCTTGGCTACTTTTAAACCCCTCATAAGTTAGGTATCATTATCGCTATTTAAAGATGGAGAAACATGCTCAGAAAGGCTAGGCAACTTTCTAGAAGTTAAACAGCTGGTAAATGCCAGAGCCAGGACTTGAACCAAGGTCTTTCTGTTTCTACTTCATACACGTACTTTTCAGAATATATAAAACTTTATTGAGGTTCTTAAATTCTTAAAAGTAATGAGGGAAAGTTTTGCATCACCATAGGGTAGAGGCAGAGGGGTCTCTGCAGGTACATCTTCATATAGGATATAAAACTAATTAACAGAAATTGGATGTGATCAATTCAGACAGTAGATCATTGACATTCTTGGATTTTGAATTTGTGGTTTTAATCACCCGTGAGATTCCCTGGTTCATAGACTGGAAGAATTTCAGATTTCACTGATTCATACAGTTGAACACTTCAAGGATTGGCCCGTTAATGTTTCTGAATGATCTACGTAGCTAATGAGAGACGCTCATAGCTCACTGAGCAATCTTTGCCTTGACTTGGCTTTCTTACGCTGAGTCATTCTCTCATACTCAGAAACGTGCATAAGTGAAACCAATTCTATTTCTTTTTGAAAACTGGCCAAGAAAGGAACTAATTGCCAATGCTGATGATGGAAGTGAAATGCCAGAAAGAATCCTTAGCTAAAAATTATAAGTTTTGGATAAACTAAAGTGAAATGTCAGCTTTACCTGGGAGCAGGTGCATCCTAGATGGTTGCACTAAGTGGTCCTAAAACAGAAACAGAAAGACATTTGTGATGCCATTTCAAGACAGTGCTCTAGTCTCAGCCATAATCGTCCTCAGGCAGGAGTGAGATCTTTGAGGGACTAAGAAAGAAGAGGCCACTTTGTTGTATTTTGTAGGAAATATGATGAATTTGGAGGATTCCTGAAGTCCCACACTTATATAAATAAGTGTTAAGGTCAAGCATCACCTATACTGGAGATTCTGGAATTCTCTCCAGAGAACTGCTCCTCTCTCAGAGTTCTCCATTTCATAAAATGGCACTACCGTTCACCCACAAGTCCCACAACCCATTTTTTTCACACTACTCGTTTAATTCAGTAGCAGTTCTTCCAGCAATAAATTGGAAATATATTCTATATCACAGTTTTTGTCATCTCTAACACAACTTCTCATTCCCAAACTACCATTGTTCATGACTTCTAAAATCACACAGACTCTGCTCCCTGACTTTCCCTTGGACTTTATCACCTCCCTTATTCCCTCACTCTGGGTGACCCAGGCTGACTTTTTGGCTTTTTTTGAACATGACAAACATGCTCCTACCTCAGGGCCTTTGCACCTGCTTGGGACTCTATTTTTCTTCATGCCCATGAAGACTTCTCTTCTCCCTTCCTCAGGTCTCTACTCAGAGGTCACTACCACAGAGTGGCCTTCCCTGGCACACCCATGACCTACACCCTGTCAATCACTGCTTTCTTATCCAGCTCTACTTTTCCATGGCATTTATCACAGGGGCATTACATTATGTATGTGTGTTGTCTTTCTAATGTGTATTTACTCTTTATCTGTCTCTCAACATAGGAATATAAGCAGCATGGGAGCAGAGAATTTTTGTTCACTGCTGTCTCCCTAACACCTAAAACAGTGTATGGCATATAGTAGGTACTCAATGAATACTTATGGAAAAAATAAATGAGTATTAGGATAATGTGCATCCTGTCTTCAATTAGTCGTTTAGGGTAAGCAGACACTAGAAAGGAGGAAGAATATTCGTGGAAGACCATTACGGGCTTAGTTAGAGGTAGCAGCCCCATTTCTTCACCCAGGTCAACCTGAAGCTTCCACAGCAGGCTGGGCATTGGATAGCCTCCAATACAGTGGGATACCTCCTGCTGGGGTGGCTCATGAAGATGACTGGGAAGAAGAAGGTGTGGGGAGAACTGAGCTGTGGCACAAAGTAGTCACATCCTATGAACAAACTGAAGAGTTAAGATTATTGAGACTGAAATGTAGAATTTGCACCTTTTTCTGAATAACTTTTGCATTGTCTTATACAAGCCAGCAAATTTTATTATTCCCTTTCTATTAAGGTTTGATCACTTTCAAGATGAATGTAGAATATTTATAATGCCATTGTTTATTTTTAAAAATGAAAAGCACAATTTGCTTTCAGTTGTACAAAATATTAGTGGATGAAAACAGCACAGATTTAAATTATGTAAGAGGTAACAAGGTCACCTCTCCTGAGATAAAGCTTTCACAGACTAGCACCTTCGAGTCCAGTGAACATGCTCTGCCTTCATATTTGGAATGTTCATTGCCCATCTGTGATTTGGCAGACAGAAACTATGGACAACTGAAAAACAATATTAATTCAAGCCTTCAAAGGTAATCATTAAGCAAAGTATGAATATCAAATTCAAAATACATTTAAAATAGGGTGTTAATTTCTTCATTCAGTAAGAACTCATTTGCTATATTAATTATGCTTACTGAACTTTGATCCCACTCGAGTTATTTTTCAGTTAATTTCATTTAATTTCCTCAATTTCCTTTTACAATGAGGTGGTTTACAATTCCCTAAACCAATCAGATAATACTTTAAAAATCTCTTCATTCCTACCACCAAAATATGAATGCAATCATATGGCAATAATAGAAGTTTGTGTTTAGTGACAGGTTCTACTTGTTTATTTTGAATGTCAGGTGTGCTTTTACAAAGACTATCTTTAATTTTTAAGCCATGTTTACTTTAGCACTTTGGTCCAGTAACAGTTCAATGAATGTTGGGTGACTACTAATACTAAAAAGATATTCTGTTTTCTAGGCTACCCCTTCATCCCTTGGCTAAAGAGAGCAGGTTTGATATACCCATGGGATGATTAAAAGAGGTTATCATCAGAGTGAAAAAAAAACATCAATGTGCTTCAGATTAACTATATAATTGATTTCTTCTTCTCAACTAGTCCTAGTTAGGAAACATCTCCTGGAAAAGTGGAATACATGCAATTTTCCTTTATATTTACAGCAATGAGTTGAAAACTTATACATACACAGAAAACAACACAAAGTGTTTATAGAAGCTTTATTCATAATTACCAAAACTTGGACGCAATCAAGATACCCATGTGAATGGATAAACAAACTGTGATATAGCCACACAGAATATTATTCTGTATTAAAATGAAATGGGTCACAAAGAGAAATATAGGAATCTTTAATGCATATTGCTAAGTAGAGGAAGTCAGTCTCTAAAGGCTATATACTGTATGATTCCAACTATATGACTTTCTATAACAGGGAAAACTATAGAGACAATGCAAAGATTAGTGGTTGCCAAGGATGTGTGGGGGAGGGAGGAGGGAATGAACAGGTGGAGCATAGGAGGTCTTTAAGGCAGTGAAACTATTCCAAATGACACTGTAATGACAGATACCTGATATTACACATTTGTGGATAAAATGAGAGTTCCTGTGGTCGGGATTCTCACCTGGCCCTGGCTGATTAGCTCACTGCACACCTGTGGGCAGTACATGGCTGTTAACTTTACATAAAGAGCTCCACCCAGTGCTCTGCGTGTGACAGGGTGGCAGGGCTGCAAGGCTGCAGGAGAGCAGAGCAGAGGCTGGCATGGTGGTAGCGCCAAGGACAGAGGCCCAGAGGATGGCTGTGTGGGTTGGCTGTGCAGAGAGCCCCAGAGAATGGTTGTGCAGACAGAGGGGCCCAGAGGCAGAGACCGGCTTGCTGCATACAGACTCGCTCTGAGTGAACAGGATTTTAGTGACTGACCTGCCACCTGGAAATAAAGTTGGGTATAACCCTTTCACCCCAGGAACAGTTTTGCTGTCAATTTCTTTGGTCACATTGAATCTATAGTGAACTTGCCTGGGGCTGAAACCCATTGGCAAGACACATTTGTCAAAACGCAGAGAATGTGCAACATATAGAGTGTATTTTAATATAAATGATTTTGTCAATGGTGTATCAATATTAGTTCATCGGTTGTAACAAAAGTTGCACTGTGGTACACATGTCAATGATAGAGAAATTGTGGAGGGTGGGGGAAAGAGGAGATGGAAGGCAGAAGGGAAGTCTCTACCTACTGCTCAATTTTTCTGTAAACCTAAAATCTCTAAAATTAAAGTCTTACTTTTCAAGTTTTTTTTAAAGTGACACAATTAAATGCTGTCTGTATTAAATTCAGTTCAGCTATGACTTTATAGATAGGCTGAAAATAAAAGAATGGAAAAAGATATGTTATGCAAACGGAAAAAATCAGACAAAGTAGACTTCAAAGCAAATTACCAGGTATAGAGAGGAACATAACAATAAAAAGATTAGTCTAGCAGGAAGACCTAGGATTGCACTCCTAAGCATTTATCCCAGAGACATGAAAAATGATGGAATAGTTCCAATCTCAATTGCAATGGTGGGTATATGAATGCACACACATGACAAAAAGGCACAGAACTATGCCCACTTGTACCAATGCCAATTTTCTGGGTTGGATGTTGGACAGTAGTTACACAAGACGCAACCATCGGGTTGAACTGGGTGAAAGTTAATGGGACCTCCGGATTATCTTTGCAATTTCTTATAACTCATTAATTATTCCAAAAGCAAAACTAGAAAAGAAAAAGATGCTGGTTGAGAAAGTGATATATTTTTAAGTGTACTTATGTCATTTGAGTCTGTTTCAGCTGTTGGTAGTCCTGCCAGCTGTCATGATTCTAATGAACATCCTAGAAGCAGCCCTCTGTCAGCTCTGCCAGCTGTTGCACCAGGATTTCTGGTTAACCTCATTACACTGCTCTTGCCAGCTGTGGCTCGAGGCTCATTATTAAGCATTTTAAAGCAGCCTGACAAATTATGACAGATGTGACTTTACCATCAAAGGCATTTCTTTTATTTTGCCTTTTGTGGAGTACCTAAGAGACATGGTTTGATCGTCACATAATTATTTTTCAAAGGAGCTTAGGCATCTATTTTCCTCATTTTCAGATGATTTGTTTAGTTACATTTCCCAAAGGAGAGACAACAGGCGGACCCTGAGAGTAGATGTATCAGGGTTCTCCTAGGTGAACTGGGAACTGAATGACAAGTATTCAGGATGCTGTGACATCACAGGTGTGGGAATGTTGACAGTCAGGAGTCTGTCTTGGCATTCATGGAACGGGGGAGCAAGGCTCCAAAAATTCCATTTTGTTTTAACTGAGCCGATCATAATAGAATACTGGCTGCTTGTAAGAATCACCTTGGGAGCTTTAAAAAATAGCAATACTCATGCCCTCCCACAGATCAGGTAAATCAAAATTTCTCATTCAATATATATAGCAAAGATAGATTCAAATTTCACATGTGTCAGTGGTATAAATTATATGTTAATAAGTGCTTGGAGGAAAATACAGCTGAAAGGGGAATAGGAAATTATGTAAATCTGTGTTGGAGAGGTTGCTGGTTAAAGGTGGGTAGTCAGAAAAGGCCTTCTGTACCCACTTTACCCTTTTTCTCCTTCATGTAGCTCTTTCGACACAATACATAACCCTTTGAAAAGGAAGTCTCGCAATATGTCAATGTCAACTTGCATTTATTAAGTCAACATTATCAACATGAGGAACTTGTCTTGAGAGTAAATATTTGTAAATCTAAATAATTAAGCCTGATTGCTATCTCACAGTTTAAAATGAGCCGGAAAGAAAGTGACTCATTGGAACTGCTATTTGCATTAGGTAGTCTTAACTAATACATTGCAATGTGTTCTGTAGTTCAGAACATTACCTCCTTTCAAGATTAAGATATCCTGAAAGAGCAAAGCTCATTTGGGGTAAATTATTTTCTTTTTTAATATTTAATATATTGCCTTTTAAAATTATAGAACTATTATTTGGCTTTTATATGACATTTGGCCACTAAAAGAAAATATATCACTCATGATCTCCCTGTTTAACATTTTGGGTTATGTTCATGTAGTCCTTTTTATCTGTACATACATGTGGAGTTTTTCTTTTTTGCTTCCCTCTCCATTTTATGCTTTCAAAAACATGCTGGGCATGCTAGGCTAACTGTGGTGAGAAATATATATCATATGTAGTATATATTTATACATACTATTTATGGTATACATGCTATAAGTGAAAATTATAAGTAAGACATAATTGAAGTATTTGGGAAAGTGAGTATTCTACAAAACGGAATGTTCTGGTGTTTTTTCTCCTATTTGCATTGGCCACACACACCCTTGGCTGTACCCAGACCTGGTCATCATCGAGTTCTGATCACATCTGAAGACTCGGATTTCAACATGTATATTCTGATTACGACATCATAATCTTCCCCTTTTAATACTGAGCTCTCTTGCTACATTACTTTTCAATCTCATTGATCCTTCGAGTCTCTTGAACTTTCTATTTCCTCCCTACCAGCGCCCCTCTTTCCTCCATTCTTTCTCTATCTTGCCCAGATGTTGCAATTCACAGATACCTCCTTGTATCGGCAGTTTTCTGTTGTGCCCCTTGGCTTCCCAATTATGAACCAATATAAATGTCCACTTTGCCAGTATGAACAAAGCGGGAGTCTTAACACTGTCAGGAGAAATTATTTAAGAACATAAACTGGTTCTACCACAGCCACAACTACGTCCTCATCAACGGTTCAGGCTCCTGTTATAGCAACCAGTTCAACACCTTCTCTGCTGTCCTTAATCTCTTCTCCAATTTTCCCCCACACCCCTCAGCAGATGGCTTTTCTTCCTACTTCCCAGAGAAAATGCAGCCTGTTATACAGGAACCCCTTGACTGTCTTTCATCTCTCAGACACACATTTGCCTACTTCTGAACCCATCTTTCCTCCCTTTTCTCTTTTTCCAGTAGAAGATATATCCCTCCTAGTGAAGACCAAGTCTCTGTCCCTGCTTGAACCTCTTTTACTCCAATTATTAGACTTAGCTAGGGAGCTTTCAGAATAGTACTGGTTCCTGGGACTCACTCTAGACTAATTCAACAAGAATATCCATGGGCAGGGTCTGGCCATAGGTATTTTCTAAAGCTTCCCAGGGGGCATTACTTGGTAGCCATCATTGATGTGTGTTTAAAGCAGAAACAGAAATCCAACTGGAGTCATTTGCCCAAAGCCAAGACTAAGATACTTTCAGCTGAGTCTGGGAATATGACCTTTTAACAGTCAGTGAGGAGTTCTCTGGTCAGCATCCCAGTGAGATAGGTCATCTGTCATATGGCCATCTCCAACCCCCAAAAGAGGAGGTGGTGCTCCATGTGATAAGAGCCCCTGCTTCCCCCACCCCACCCAGGGAAAGTGACCTTGCCTGGAATAATCCTTCCTCGTCTTTTGCTGGTTTCCTTGTCCCATGCTCCTTCCTATAAACATCTTCCATTTGGAACAACTCTTTGGACCATCTCTCTACTTGCTCCGTGGGACGTTGCCTGATTCATGAATCGCTCAAGCCAGTTGAATCTTCAAATTTACTCAGTCGATATATTTTTTTAGCAGACCTATTGCCATAGTCATTTGAACAAACCCAAACCTTTATTGCACAAACCACCTCTCATTTCGTACCTATCTCCTCCACTTCACGACCAAACTTCTTGGAAGAGTTCGCCCGCCCACAGTCATTGCCTCCTGTCAATTCATCCCCAACTCACGCTTGCTTTCTCCCTCTGGCCCTCTGCATCCGTAATCCCCCTGTCGGTGACATCAGAGGCACCCCTGGCTGCACCTGCCCCGAGAGGGTGTCACACACCGGCTGTCCCGACTCCCACGCAACAGCTGGCTTCCCTGGCTCCCGGAGCGCCCCACTCCTGGTTCCGCCTCCTCCTCCCGCGGCTCCCCGGTTCTGTAGGAGCCCCTGCTCTCCGCCTGCCCTTTGATGGCGCCTCTGTCACCGTCCCAGCCTGTCCTCTGTTTCTCTTCTTCAGGCAGCTGCTCTCATGAACTCCAGCTATTCCATGGCTCCCACCGCCCTTCCGACCCTGAATGGACCCAAGCACCCCTGAATCGTAGACCAGTAGAGCCCAAATGCCTCTGAAAATCTACATTGCTTGAGCAAAACAATTTTCCCCTTTTCTATATGCTCCTGAAATAACTGCACCTGGTAAGTGTTTATGAAAAGAAAGTCAAATGTCTCAAAGAAATGATAGGCACTTACCCTTTTACTGGGTGAACACCGATCCTTTTGAAATGCATGTTCCCAGCCCCCGACTCAAACGGTTCCTGAAGTTTGCAATCTGATGACGAAAGAGTATCTTGCCCTCCCCTGCGGAGAACCCTGAGCCAAGAACCTTCGTAGCTTCTTGGGGTTTCTTTCCAGGGCTCTCGTTCCTCCCCACCCTGCCTTCTGCCAACCCCAGATAACTCGGGGAGGGTGTTGCATTGTGCTTGTGTGTAAAGGAAAGCCTTTTGTTTGGGTGTGTTAGGAACCCAGAGTGATCAATATTTAGCTTCTACCAAAATGCTGATTGGCTATATCCCCCAGGAGGGCTCAACCCTGGAGGAATGACAGAGGAAGACGGAAGAAACCGCAGCGGTGGGGACAGACTGGGCGGGTGGGTGCGGCGGGTGCGGGCGGCTTGGGAGAGTGGGCGCAGCTGGCTGTGAGGCCGCAGGGGGGCGAGCAGAAAGGAAGCCGGGCAGCTCTGCCTCCCACGCCTGTGCCCGCCTGGAGCCCGCAGACACTCAGCTCTGGTCCAAGCGCCACCTGGAGGAAAATCCGGGCAGCACAGACGGTCTGTTCTCAGCCTTTGGACCCCACGATTTCACAATGCTCCCTCGCCCCCACATGGCTTTCTTGGGTCTCCAGTTTACAGACAAGATATCATGGGGCTTCTCTATATCTGTGTGAGCCAGTTCCTATCATAAATCTCCTATCTTTCTCTCTGTATGTATCCTACTGATGCTGATTCTCCGGAGAACCCTCACGCAGTTTTAGATTTACAGACACAATGGGAGGATCGTACAGGGAATCCCCAAGTACCCTACACCCATGTTAAAAAGACACAGGCCCGCCGTGGGGTCACTTCTGTCTGCCAGGCCAGGTCACCAAACCAGGGCTGAAAGCCTAACTTAACTGTCCAACCTCCCCCAGAAATGCAGTCAGGAACTGTCTGGTCAGCATAGATAAGAGGTCCCTGATGTCCTCTCTGTCCCCCAAAGGAATCTATGAGTAAGACTCTTGTTTGCAGATGAAGGTGACCTCACCCAAAATAATCCTTCTTTTTTTAATTTTCCCCTGTTTATGCCTTTCCTGCACTGCTTTTACAAAGCCTTTCCCTTTCTGGAGCCCTTCGGAGCATTTTGCTGCTTGCTGGAGGGGATGCTGCCTGAGTCATGAATTGCTTAATCCAGCCAAATAGGGCTTCAAATGAACTTGGATGAATTTTTTTAACACCCATTTCCTTTTTATTAACTTCTTACCTTAGTATGGTGCCTTTCCCTCACTTAATAAATCAATTAATACATTAGTATTGCCTCAACTTCATACCTGTTATTCAGATTTTCTTAGTGTTTCCCTAATGTCCTTTTTCTGTCCCAGGATCCCATCCAGGACGCCACACAGCACTGAGTAGTCAGGTCTCCGTAAGTTCCTCTTGGCTGCAACAGCTTCTCAGACTTTCCTTGATTTTGCTGACTTGGGCGATTTTGAGGAGTACCCGTCAGCTGTTCTGTAGGCGGCCCCACTGCTGGAATTCGTCTGATGTTCTTCTCAGAGCGGGGTTATGGTTTTTCTGGAGGAAGACTGCAGAGGTAAAGTGCCATTTTCATCGCATCTGATCAGGGGACATGCTTTACCGTTGTCGGGGTTGGCCCTGCTCACCTGTTTGAGGTAGTGTTTGCCAGGTCTCTCCACTGTACAGTTACACTTTCTTCTCCTTTCTGTCGTGTATTTTGTCAAAGGAAGTCACTACGGACCACCCACATGTACAGAGCAGGGCATGACAATACTGTTTACAAAGTGATGCTTTGAGGTAAATGCATAACTTTCAACACTTCTGCTAGAGAAGACTTAACCAGCAACATTCACGAGCCACGTTCATTTTTGGAAGTTAAACAATGAACAGCAGAATAAACCCGAAGAGTAGACTAAAAGAGGGAAATTAGAGCAGAAATCACTACAATGGAAAACAAAGATATGATCGTTATTGTAGGGACCAAGGGCCGGCCACCCCAAAATGTGCCACTTCGGTATATGGACTATTTTGAGCTGAAGGCAATCAAGACACTGTGGGCTCAGGAGTAACTCTGCCCCTCCCTTAACTACTAGAAAAACCTAAATTGGGGTCTTCCCCAGAATAAGGGTTATTACCAGAGATAAATTTTATCTAAGTGGACCATCTGTGTGGCAGGGCAAACATCTAACTGCCAAACACCTGCCTCCTTGTATCGCCCCCCTCTGTTTGGAAGCCCCAGGCCTCCACCCTATCCCATTCCTGGGGCCAGGATGGCACAGAGGCCTCATGTGACTTTTCTGTCTTTGAACCTCTCATGTATGTGGGGTTCCCATATGTACAAAATTAAATTTCATTTTCTCCTGTTCATTTGTCTTACATCAATTTGATTCTTAAGCCAGGAAGAACCTTTAAGAGTAGAAGAAAATTCTTCCTCCCCAACACTATCAGCACAACTTTTAAGTCGATTCTGTGAAACGCTAATTAAAATAGACAAATCTCTGAACTCTGATCAAGAAAAGAGAGAAGACTCGAAACAATTTTATGGAAGAACTGGAGGATGATGGTGTGTGTGGTGGCTCCCAGCTTCCAGCTCTTGAATCCTTCTTTTCTTCTTGCACTGAAGCTATTAGTAACAAAGCCATGTTTTATATTCTGAGCTCATGGACTTTTTGACCACATGATTCACTTCCCTTTGCCCCAGTAAGCAGACAGATCCTTGCAGGCAAGGGTATCAGTTTCACTTAGCACTGAACCCAGACGAGCAGCCCATGTTGGGGATAAGGTCTCGTTGCAGGTTGGGGTCTCCTGAAGCACATATGGAGATGGATGTTGGGGAGCAAGATGTTTATTAGGGATCAACACTTTTGAAAGGACAGGTAAAAGAGATGTCAAACTACCACACAATTTGGCAAAGCCTCAGCTAACCTGGGGCATCAGGAATGAGTGTTGCCCATCAGGAAGTCCTGCACCGGCTGAAATGGCCACATCTTTCGGTATTTGCATCTAACAGTCCCTGGATGCAGGCTTCTTCAAGAAGGCATGACCTTGGGGCAAAGTGGTTCTCCATAGCTGAGGGGGACCCTAAAGAAGCTGGGCGCTCTCCATCTCAAAGAAAATGAACAAGACCAAAAGACTAACACTGCTGGTATCAAGATTTTTTATAAAGCCTCAGTAACAAAGACAGTGAGCTATTGGCATAAAGACGGACAGGTATACCAACAGAAATAAAAAGGGTTCAGAGGAGACTTACCCATATATGGTACTGCAGTCCGTGGAAGATAGAATGGTCTTTTAAAAAATGACACTGGGTCACTGAATAGTGTACCAGTCAGGGTCCTGCAAGGAAACCAGAGACCGTCCCATTTATTCCAACAGAGAGAACTGAATGTAGGGAATGTAAATAAGCATGAGGGAACTGCAATGGCAAAAACACGCCAGTTAGGTAACAAAGACAGTATGCGGGAAGCAGCTGCTGCTGCTAGGGCTTGGCAGTCCCAGAGGAAGAGTTGGTGATTATTAGAACCTGGAAGCTTGGAGGAGAGGCCCCCGAGCGGGGACCTAGACCTCAGAGGAAGGGGCCCCAGACGGACGGGGCTGATCTCTCTGAAGAGGCACAGTGAGGCACAGCAGGGCATGTTCTGGAGGGTGGAAATAACTGGATACTGGAACGATTACTACCAAAAAAAGGCCGTCGTTGTGTTGAAGGGTCATAACTGAAGTCACACTTTCCTAATAGGCAGGAGTAGGGTCAGTCTCAAACTTGTAGTCTCCCCGCACGGCTTTCTATTGGTGGGATACAATAGGGACTAGGGTGGCAAAGGAGACATGGGTTTACTGAGTCTGTGATGTAAACATCACAAAGCAGAGTATAAAAAGGCGGGTTCATATCCTAGAAGAGAGCGATAAGCAATACAGCACTGATAGCCACGTAAGAAATAAATCTTGATCCATACCACATTATATACAAATATCTATGCCAGGTAGATTTTAATTTAATCATGAAAAGTAAAAATATCATCCTCTGGAAGGAAACAGGTAATACAGAGGAATATCTTTGAGAGAAAGAGAGTGAAAGTGACAAAATGTTAACAGAGGATGAATCTAAAAGTATACTAGTGCTTATTGTACTATTTTTCAACTTCTTGTGGTTTGAAAATTTCAAGAACTTTTGAAGCACATTAAACAACAGCACAGTGATTAATGACAATAAAAGATATAGAATTATTGCCATTTTCTAAGTTACTCCTAGCCTGATACACTTCTGGAGATATTTGTAAACATGCTTATTTAATACCAGCATTACCACACTTGATCTAACAACTGGCTTAAAAATCTTCTTTGCCAATAGAATAAGACTTAAATTTCAAAAGCAGTTTCTCCAGTGGGAAAGCAATATTCATTTAATTCTTGTGGAAATATGTGTTTGATGATTTAATTTGACTGCTAGGCCAATCCTTTTACTTAGTTTCACATTTAAATGAATACAAGCCTTGTGGCCAAAATTGATTTAAAAACATTTAAAGTATTTGTATTGTCAAAGAAAAGTCAAAAGGAAATGCGATCAAAACTAACAAGTTCTTAACATGCTCCTTCTCCATTTACCTCTCCTTGTCTTCTACACATTTTACAAATACCAAAATGCTTCTCTAAACCTGAAACCTCTCGTTTCTCGGCTCCAATGGAAGCTCATGCTGTTTTCATTTTTAAATCTACTTTTCCCTCCTTTACTGTGTGTTTTTATTTTCAATGTAAAATCCTATTTCCCAGCTTCTGGCTTTCTTCAGTTTTGCAATTCTTTTCACATTTTTCAATTAGAAAAAAATGCTAACACCTACAGTAGAGAGGCCCCACAATCCACTGGTTTCAAAACCAAAGACTTTTTCTTACATTAACAATTCTGAGGTAAGTGCTCCAGCATGCTGAATCAGCTCTGCTCCATGTGGTTATTCAGTGATCCAGGCTTCCTCTGCTGTTAAGACGCCACAATTTCCTAACACATTGTTATCATCTGCATGACTGAGGTATGATTACTCTGGATTTCAATAGACAGAAAGGGGGAAATAGAATACTGGGGAAGCAGTCTAAAGCCTCATACCAGAAGTGGCATATACAACTTCCATTAGTGAGAACTTGGTCACATGGCCACACTCAAATACAAGGAAGTCTATGAAATGTGATTAGCTATATATCCAGGAAGAAGAAATGGATAAGTCATAAATTTCTCCATGCTGCACATTATTCTGTAATTTGAAAAAAATCCTGAAGATTAGTAAGTTGTTTGTGTATATATCTTGGTGGTGTCCAGGATTATGGCTGTGAATAGGTGAATGTTACTCATGCTTTTCTTGCTGTCTGCAAAAATGATTTTAATGGATATTTATCTGTTCAGTTCACCAAACACTTCCTGATAATCTGTTATGCATTAGGCAATGTTAGACAACAGCATTATGAATCTGAAACATATAATTGGTTCTTTGGGGAATTTGTCATTCAGTGGAAGAGACAAACATACAAAGATGATGTCAATATACTGTGTTAAAGGATGGAAGAAGATATATTTGATTTAAAATAATGAATTTTATTCTCAAAAAAATTTCTGCTCACATTTTCTACTCAGTAACTTAAGTTAATATTTTTTTCTGTTTATAATATAACTCCTTTTTTTTCCCCCTTCCAAAGCATTTCTTCAATCCATGTGGTTCTATTGGTGGTCAATCATGGTATGCCACCCTCTGTATAGTGATTCAGTTACAGATGATCACATGACCGGTCAGGCCAACCAGAATTCTTCCCTGGGGAGTTTTTAAAGAACTGATCTGGGGAAAGAGCGCCCTTTCCTCTGTAGTTGAGGAAGTATTAGGATGTGTGCTGTCAGTAGCTGACAGTCGTATCCCGTCATGTGGAGAAACCTACCTGCAGCAAGAGAACTTGCAGACAAGATCAGGCATAAAGTCATGTGTTTTAGACATGTGAGCCAATAAAATCTCCTTTTCCTGTTCAAATGAGTTTGAGTGGTATTTTTATCATTTGCAATCAATCCCAGATCATGCAAATGAAATCTATATATGACATAATGTTTTTAGGGTAGAATTTCCCTAGGAACAAAATTATTTCTGACTTTGAAAATAAGGGCAAAATGAAAATACGAAGCTGTTTTAAAAATGTAAAAGGATGAATATGAATGGCATAAATAAGTATATCAAGGCAAAATGTACATCAGAATTAATTCAGTGTATTTAAAACTGAAAATTCTCCAAAAAACTACATAAGAAAACAAAAAATGCAAATTAGTCTCTTAGATTTTTAAAAATGGATACTTTATTTTAAGTCAAGTTTGGGCCCACTTACTCTTGTCTCTAAGTACTAGATTCTATTTTTAAAGTGTTAAGAAATGATTCAGTTCCAAACATTGGCCCTTTTTAAAGATACTATTATTACGATAGCTGAAGCACAACAGGTGTAGAAAAAAGGGACATTTTAAACTTGCAAACCCTCAGCCTAAATTAATGGTACCAGCCATATGTTAAATATTATATTGTGCTAAAATTAAAAATGGAACTGAATTTTGCTATATATAGATTATGGATGGTAATGAAAGGATAAACATCAATTCTGAAAGAGTGACAACTGCTCTAACATTCAAAATGTAATTTGTTTCTCTACCCTCTTCCTTCTTTCTGCTTCCATTGTCTTCTTTGCCAACACCCAAATTTAAATGTTCTCCTTGGATCTTCTAGAATGACCAGCCATTCAGGAGGCATCCTTCAACAATACTTTCCGTCTTCCCCAGAGCTCGGGCCCTTGTGTTAGCTTGGTCACCTTCCACTAGGCTGTGAACAGTCACACCTTAGAAACTCCAGGTCGGTAGCAGTTTTGCACAATTCTATGCTTTGCCCTGTAGTATTGTTTAGAAAATTCATCAGATGGAAAGGTCTGATCATGCGTTAAGAACTGGCTTTCAAATAATTTCTAGAATACATAACGTGGCTTTTGAATTCTTCAAAATCCACCTCCCGTCTGTCTCAGACCTCATCTCTTCCTGCCTCTACTCTTGTTATTCCTCCTCCAGTTACACTGTGGTTCTTTCAGTTTCAGGTGCAAATTAAAACACACACACATAGACACACACACACAAGCTCCATATTATGACTAGTTGAGGCAGACACACAAAGCCACAGAGGCCGAAACAAAAGCAAAAATGAACACATGGGACTGTACCAAACTAAAAAGTTTCTGTACCGCAAAGGACACCATCAACAGAACAAAAAGGCATCCTACAGTATGGGAGAATATATTTGTAAATGACATATCTGACAAGGGGTTAACATCCAAAATATATAAAGAACTCACACACCTCAACACCCAAAAAAGCAAATAACCTGATTAAAAAATGGGCAAAGGATATGAAGAGGCAGTTCTCCAAAGAAGAAATTCAGATGGCCAACAGACAGATGAAAAGATGCTCTACATCACTAATCATCAGAGAAATGCAAATTAAAACCACAATGAGATATCACCTCACACCAGTTAGGATGGCCAGCATCGAAAAGACTAAGAACAACAAATGCTGGCGAGGATGCGGAGAAGGGGGAACCCTCCTACACTGCTGGTGGGAATGTAAGCTAGTTCAACCATTGTGGAAAGGAATATGGAGGTTCCTCAAAAAACTAAAAATACAAATACCATTTGACCCAGGAACCCCACACCTTGGAATTTACCCAAAGAATACAGCTTCACAGATTAAAAAATACATATGCACCCCTATGTTTAGTGCAGCACTTTTTACAATAGCCAAGATATGGAGGCAACCTAAGTGTCCATCAGTAGATGAATGGATAAAGAAGATGTGGTACATATACACAATGGAATCTTTTTCAGCCATAAGAAGGAAACAAATCCTGCCATTTGCAACAACATGGATGGAGCTGGAGGATATTATGCTCAGCGAAATAAGCCAGGCAGAGAAAGACAAGTGCCAAATGATTTCCCACATTTGTGGAGTATAACAACGAAACAAAACTTAAGGAACAAAATAGCAGCAGACTCACCAACTCCAAGAAGGAACTAGCGGTTACCAAAGGGGAGGGGTGGGGGAGGGTGGTTGGGGAGGGAGGGAGATGGGGATTGAGGGGTATTATGTTTAGTACACATGGTGTGGGGGGTCACGGGGAGAACAGTGTAGCCCAGAGAAGGCAAATAGTGAATCTGTGGCATCTTACTACACTGATGGACAGTGACTGAATTGGGGTATGGGTGGGGACTTGATAATATGGGTAAATGTAGTGACCACATCGTTTTTTCATGTGAAACCTTCATAAGAGTGTGTATATCAATAATACCTTAATAAAAAAAAAGAATGAAAAGACAAACCACAGACGGAGAGGGAGAGAATATTTATAAACACATATCTGGTAAAGGATTGTTATCCAAAATATACAGAGAAGTCTTAAAACTCAACAATAAGAAAACAAACAACCTGATTAAAAAATGGACTGAAGACCCGAATGGACACCTCACCACAGAAGATGAAAAGATAACAAGGGTATAAGAAGATTTTCCACCTTATGTGTCATCAGGGAGATGCAAACTAAAGCAGCGCGATCCACTGCGCACCCACTAACATGGCGAAAACCTAGAACATTGACACCACCAAATGCTGGTGAGAATGTGAAGCCAAAAGAACTTTCATTTGTTGATGGTGGGGTTGCAAAATGGGGCAGCTACATTGGAAAACAGTTTGGCAATTTCTTATAAAACTAAATATGTTCTTTTTTGTGTTGTTTTTTATAAAACTATATTCTTACTGTATTATCGAGTCATATCTCTCCTTGATATTTACCCAAACGAATTGAAAATTCATGTCTCCCAAAATGTGCACTTGATGTGTATAGAAATATTATTCATAACTGCCAAAACTTGGAAGCAATCAGAATGTCTTTCCACAAGTGAATGACTAAGTAAACTATGATACATCTAGGTAACAGAATACTATTTAGCACTAAAAAGAAACGATCTATCGAGCTATGACAAGGCATGGAGGAACTTTAAACATGTATTACTAATTGAAAGCAGTCAATCTGAAAAGGCTATATACTGTATAATTTCGACAGTATGACCTTCTAGAAAAGGCAAAACTATGGGCACAGTAAAAAGATCAATGTTTGCCAGGAGTTAGGGGTGAGGGGAGGATGAACAGGTGAAGCACAGGGGACTTGAGGGCAGTGGAACTACTCTGTATGATACCAGAGTAGTGGATACATGCCTTTATACATTTGTCAAAACCAACAGAATTTACACCACCAAGAGTGAACCCTGATGTATCCAATGGGCTTTGGGTGTGTGTATCAATGTCAGTTCATCAATTGTAACAAACGTACCCCTCTGGTGGTATCAAGTGTGAGAAGCTGTACATTTTTGGGCAGGCAGAGGCTTATGGGAACTCTACCTCACGCTCAATTTTGTTATGATCCTAAAACTGCTCTAAAAAATAAAGTCTATTAAAGAAGGGCAGTAACAACAACCAGGCCCTGTGGCTATAAATCCATTTCTTTTCCAGCCCAGCTTTTTGCCTTAGACTTTGAATTGGTCTGGGACCTAATGTCCTCTTGGAGTGATTTGCTACTGGTCTCAGGGCGCATAAATCTCTGCTGGCCACTGTGTGTGGACTCATGGCCCTTCTGATGAGGGCAGTACCAGGGACCTGCTGCCAACCTTTACCCAGCTTCCTGGGATACGTGCTGCAAGCCTGCCCTTCTTACTCTTTCCTGGTTCTTGGACAGCACCTACCTTCCCAGCTGATTCCTCACCTTCAGCCTTATGTCCTAGCACCATCTGAGAGTTATGATCAAGAGATACATTCAGAACCAAGAAAAGCAGAGAGACACACATTCTTTTGTAGATCTGCACCTGGTTGACCACCTAAACAAGAGCTGCTTGAGGGCAGAAAATGTGCCCCCATTTTTTTAAAGCGAGGGTATCATGAAAATTAAGAGCATAAACTTGAGAAAGACCTGGATTTGAATCCCCTATTATAAAGCTGCTACAAGCATTCTTGTATCCAAGTCTTCAGCGGACATATGTTTTCATTTCTCTTGGGAAGGATTTCTTGAGGGAATTGCTGCACCATAAATATTTGTGTAAGTACATGTAAAACTGCCAATGTGTTTCCAAAGTAGTTGCGTCATTTTACATTCTGCCATTTGATCTTGGAAAAGTTAATTTAACCTCTTGGGGTGTTAGATTTTCCTCCTGAGGATTTGAGGTGAATAATATCCACCCCCGGGGTTTTGAGAGGATTAAAAAATAAGGTGTTGGGACCCGCGGACAGGCATCTACCGTACCTATGATGTGCATCTTGTGACTTGCACAGACAAAATTCAAGGATGCTACACTAGGCAATGAGTATCTTGATGGGATAGTCCATGACACATTTATCTTTGTATTTCTGCTGGCATACAATAGGCAGTCAACAAATGCTTCCTGAGTGAACAAATGAAGCTGCTGAGAGGCTAGAACTTTGTCAAATGGTCAACAGAAAGAACATTATTATTGGCAGAGGGTACGGAGGAGAAAAGGTGGGGTGACATATTTTGGGTGTGGCTAATAGTGGTTGAGGCATTTTGTGCATGAAGGACATTGAAAGTAATAAGAATGAAAAAGTAGATGAAGCCAAACTTGATGTCTTTACCCATTTTTCTATCAGATTTCTGGACTGTGTCCTTCAATTTTAAGAGTTCTTTATATATTAGGGATATTAGCTCTTTATCTGTGCTATCTTTTTTCCATGTTTGACAATTGTCTTTGGGCTTTGTTGATTGTAGTTTTTGTCATGTAAATTTAAAAATATTTATGTAGTAAAAAAACGGTATGAGAGGGAGGAGAAAGCATGGCACAAAGTAATTTCTCAGTAAAAGGAGCTATTCATTTTTGGCTGTCATTCCTGAGTTTTTGAGCATTACATTATAAAAAGTTTCAAACCTACTGAAAAGATGAAAGGACAGTGTATCAAGTTCTAGACCCTACAATTCACATTTTCCCACACTTACTAACATAAGTCTATTCACCCATCATTCTGTTTTTTAATGCACTTCATATTAAGTTGCAGACATGAGTACATTTACCACTAAGTACTTCATTATATGTATCATTAATTAGAGAATAAAGCTGCTATCAACATTATTATACAAATCTTTTGGTGTCATATGGTTTTATTTCTCTTGGGGAAGACTTCTTGAGTGGAATTCCTGGACTGTAAGTATTTGTTTAGTTTTGTATAAAACTGTCAAACTGTTTTCCAAAGTGTTTGTACCATTAATATTCCTACCAACAGTTGCTCTACATCCAGATCAGAATTTGATGCCTTTCCTCTTTTTAATTTTAGCCACTCTAGTGAGTGTATAGTGGTTTCTCCTTGGGCATTAATTTCCATTTCCCCAATTATTAATGAAGTTGAGATTTTTTTATGAGCTTATTGGCAATTTGCATGTGAAGCATCTCTTCAACCCCTCTGTTCACCTTTTAATTGGACTGTTTGTGCAGTGAGTATTATTACTGGCAGGACTCAGGGGAAGAGGCAGCCAGATACCCTGTTGGAGAGAGAAAGAGAATGAAAGAAAGGAGGTCAAGGTGGCAAGAGCATGAGCCTCTGACGGCAAGTCCCGGAGTCACTCAGATACTCTCTTCTTGTCCATAAGATTCTGCACCCGGTTGGGCACTTCCTACTTTGCGCTTTGTCAAGCTGAACTCTGGACATGGTGCCCTGCTCCCGATGTATTTACATTCCATTCACATAAACAGCAGAGACTGTCCCCGTTTTAGGTTTTCCCCAAAGCAAAGTGAGACAAGACTTCAGTTCAGGAAACTCACTTGGGAGGTGATCTCAGGAAGCAGGATGAGGGAATAGGAATGCAAGTGACAAAAGGGGGAAAATCAAACGGTGTGTTATCAAGGTCTCTGCGGCAGACAGCAAGGCTCCATTCTGGCAGTACTTCTGTGAAATGTCAGAGCACCTCCAAGAACTGTTCACAAGAGGATAGCCATCTCCGGTTCCCTATGGAACGAAGTTCCCTGTACTTCCAGGCTGCATGCTGGCTGAGTCCATCGGAGAGCTGTCCGTGATCTGTGGGGCACAGGCATGTGACTAGAGCATTGAAAGTGATGGCTAGCGAGCACCCAACCTTCTGTGAGGACTGCTCAGCGAGACGGAGGAGAGTGTCCCATTGCTTGCTGTGCAGGGATGACTCGACAGTTGCTGTCAGCCGCTGATGATTTCCCATAAAGTCGCCTGGCTTTGGCCACCAGGGTCCCCTTCTGCCTCTTCCCAGCTCTCCCTCTGGATTCTGTACCAAAGCCAAGCTCCTTTCCTTTCCCTGTGCAGAGCAGCCGCCCCTCCTGCCCTGAAGCCTGGGTCCCACCTGCCGGTAGGGTGAACTCCAAGGAGGTGTATCCCCAAAGGCAGCAACAAAGAGCATTCCTTCTCATCATTATGCCATATTTCCACAAGTTTACCCTGCCCAGATCCTGCGTGGCTTCCTCTGACCTCTGGGGCTTTTATTCTTGCCCGTCACAGCCAGCTGCTCCATTCTCCGCTGGAATGCATGTCACCTTGTAAGCGATGGGCGCTCTTGTTTTTTTCAGGGAGACAGTTAGGCCATTCGATGGTGCAATGCTGTGTAAGAGCAATCGTCCTGTGGCGCTCCCCAGCAGTCAGCTCATGTGGACTGTGTGCCAGCTCTCTGTGGCCGCCCTCACTCTTTCAGATTGATCTTTACCTCCATGACGTCAAAGCTTTACCTTTTCTTTTTCCCACATTGCCTTAAATCTGCCTTGATCCCTGCTCATTCCTCATAGCTGGTAGCAAACCTCTGTATTTAATTGAATATATGCCATTTAAGAAGCATCACCAAGGGTAATTATAATGGGGAATATCCCTTTTCCTTTCTGCTGGCATCTGCGTCAAATATTTGTCACTTCCCACGATAGACTTCTCTTTAGGAGACCATGGCTTCCCACGGTCTTAGAACAAACAGAATCAGACTCCTTGCTCTTTTGGGTGATGTAGAACAAGGCTGGCGGGGAGCTCAGCTTCTGTAGAAGTAGAGCGGAGAGCCGTAGCCGCTGGAAGGTGGCTGGAATGTACCCGGTTCCAGCAGCAGCGGTCCACAGGTGTTAGGAACACAAACTGTGGAACCAATATCCGAGTGCAATTTCTGGACCTGTTATTTACTAAGCTGGGTGACTCCAGGCAAGTACTTAACCACACTGTGCCTCAGTTTATGCGTCTCTGCAGTCAGTGCATTAATAGTATCTATTTCACAGGGCTGTGTGAGTGTTAAGTGAGTTAACAGATACAGAGCACACCAGCGGATGCTTTATGTAGCAAGCATTCAACGTGCGCTTGTTATTATCACTATCACATTGTTCCATCAAGAAAGCACAGACTCCCTCTATAGGATTTTTTGGCTTCTTGCTGCCTGAGACTTTTGTGGCCTGGGGTGGAGTTGCCTTGACAGGATAAGGCTTTTACTCATTCCTCTAGCCAGTGGCTTTTTCAGACTGCCCAGGGGAGGCAGTTCAGAACTAAGTATTAAAGATGGGGAGAAAATAGTGATATATCCCACAAAGAAGTGCTATCCTCTATTCCAACCCAGAAGACTAACACTTTCCTATCTTTCAGGTGGGTGCAGCAGGGTGGGGCACAGAAATGCAAGACATCATATTTCTGCAAGTCTAGTCATTCAGTGTAATGAGAAGAACGGTACTGTATTGTGTGCTACTAGTTTTTATCTTATGGGGGAGTTTTTTTTCTCCTTTTACAAAATAGCCATGACTTTTACATTTTGCACCTTCAGAAAAAAATCTCAAAATCAGAGACAGAGCAATGACTACATCCCTTTTTCTTCTTCTTCACGTTCTACTTTCGTTGAGGTTTCATTTTAGTGGTTTTCATTTAGTAGTTTAATAGTAGCAGCCGCTCATGTTTTCGCCATCATTTATCATGTCAGAGAACGAGCGTTTTACCTTGATTCTCTCATTCAGTCCTGCCAACGAGCTTGTTGGAGGCAGTTAAGCATAGCAACGAACCCTCACGTCTCTGAAGTCGGGCATGGTCAAACCACAGCTCCCCCCGCTTTCTTAATGTGACAGGACGGGAAAGTAATTGAATCTCCCTGTTTTTGTTTCCTCATCTGGCAGAAGTGCTCAACTCTGTCTTTCTCATTAGGCTGCTCTAAAGGATTAAATAAAATACTTAAAACCATGTCTGGAACACAGTAAGAACAGGTAAAAAAATGCAAGCTCTAAGGAAGCAGATGAGAAAACCGAGACCAGGAAAGATACTCAGTGGCTTCAATCATGCAGCTGATTAGCTAAAGAGCTGGGACTTGAAAATAGGCAAGACAATTCCAGAGCCCATACATGTAACCTCTATTATGTTGTATATTATGAAAACCAAAAGCAATAAGAATTTTTGTCCCTGCATTAAACGATTCTGAAAGGAGGCGTACTAGACAATATTGAGGCCAGAAATATAACTTAGCTACTTGCTCCAGGAAATAATTGCTCCTGGAAGATAAGACTGAACCAATTCAAATTGCTTATTTATCAAGAGTAACAATTTATTCATCAATAGACCCTTTAAGACCCTCACCTTACTATGCCCACCCATTCAAAAATACTATGACATTAACTGTGCCCAGTCCCAACTAGTCTGTTGCTTTGCAGAAAATCACCCAGGCTAGCCCAGCCCTTCAGATGCTTTAAATATCCTCCCCTGGCTTCTCCCTTCTGATTCCCTTCTAAGACTCTGTCAAGGTAACATTCTTCTTTGTTGTAGTAAGTTTAATAAACTTGTCTTTCTTTGAGGAATAGGTTTTTCTGGTGGTATTTGGGGGCATCAATAGTCAACAATCCTGGAAGTTCCATTGAGATCTACTAAAGACACCCTTTATGTTGAGGCCTGAGACCCTTGATTCAAGAGCGGGTACCCCCCTGAAGGCCCCTGAGCCTTCCACTCAAGAATCTTGTCAACCGTGAGAATTGTTGGGACCTGGATTATGTCTGAACTCCTGATGTCTGATTTGCTGCATTTATTTTCAAATAAGTTTATTTTGTCTCCCAGGAATGAGGAATCATTTTAAGAATTCTTTCATTAAGTGATTAAATGAGAAAATTATTACCCATGGTGAAAAACTGCCTTGATACTAACACATCCATTGTTTCTCACCATCTGCCCTCCTCACTGTGTCCCGTGAGTCTAAAGGGAGAGACAGGCGTCCTCCGGACCACACCCAGGATCGATGGGTTCGAGTCTCATCAGGTGGATGCTCTTTGTACAAACTTGTGCTCAGGCCACCTTTTCACAAACTTGAAAGAACTTTCCTCCACCTTTGCATCCTTGAGAAATGTTTTCTTCAGTTTCTTCTGCCCATTGTTGAGCGTTTCCTTGGGCCTCCCATTAATGATGACACGTCTGTGGGCACACTCCAGATGCAAGAAGTTGCACAAAGACCCAACCATTCCTACTGACTATTGCAGCTCTCATGGGATATCCTCAGTGTGCTTGGCCGCCTGCAACAAACACTTGCTCCCTCAAAGCTTTCAGTTATGTGCATACCACTCTAACTGGCATAATTCCACCATGGTTGAAAGGAAATTGCAACAACCACTTCCAGAAACTTTTGACACAACCATGGTTGTCAATTTGAGGCATACATTAGAACAAAAAAAAGAAGATACCCTCAGGAGACGATCAGTTGCCTTGTCTATTTAAAGCAGATATCACTTTATTTAAAATCTTTTTTATTTATGTGCCTGTGTCTGAGTGTGTGCACGTATACTTGTGTGTGTGTGTGTGTAAATGAGAGAGAATGGTCTTTCTTGCATCTGTGTCTTTCTCTTCCTTGAGAGGAAAAGGTCATCAGCTTTCTACAGTGACGGTTTCATATTTGAAGCCAGACCCCTCTCCTGCCTTCCTTTCCTTCCTCTCCATTTTTAACTTTTCTCGGAAAATTTTGGAGATAAAAGGATCATAAAATTTTGATATACATTACAGGGGTTAATTTATATTATTAAAAAGAGGGCTCTTTTATTAAACAAAAGTAATTTAATTTTAGCTTACAAAAACTTTACATGTTTTTCTCTGATCTTATTACCACACAAAAGATGTTAGCTTAATATTTTAGGTAAGATAAGATTTGGGTATAATTTCTCATGATTAAAAGTTTAAAAAAATTGTATTGGTTCTATGGCCCAATAAGTTATTATTATGACCATAAATTATTTTATGTTAAAAAATATAAAATCGTGCTTAGTCTAATTAAATTTTAATTATGAATGTCTTTTAGAGCTGTAATCTTCTGAATCTTGTGAAATCATAAGGGCTTAATGTATTGGTAACTTTTGTAATATCTGTGTCTTTAGTTAACTTTAAGACCTAAACTAATACTAAATTATACTAACGAGTAAATAATAGGTATATACCTCAACGATTTCTAATTAACAATAAAAAGGACAATTATTGTTCAAGAAATATTATTTCAGATATCATTTGTTCCTAATCTTTATATACAGAATGCTACAAATTAATAGGACACTTAAATGTCTTTGCATAATACAATATGAATGAATGTAAATATCTCAAATTTATTAAAGTGGTATAAAACATGTACTTGTGGAAAAAATTTAGGTAGATGTTTTGTGGTGTTTCATCTTCTAGTTTTTTCTTCAGCAGAGAAAACCAAAAGTTGATTACTTTGGTTAAAGATGGTAATTAATATAAATAATTAAGATTATACCATAATTAGTGAGAAATACAAATTGGGTAGATGAGATAATAAATATGTTTTGTCTGTTTCTCAAGGAAATTATTCTTGTTTACTAAGATAGTAAATACAATTAGGTATATATGCATATATATTCACATGATTTAAAAATCAGTAGTCTGACAATTGTATTTAAGATCACTAATTTTAACATTTAAAATTTTGTCATCCAATTGCATAGTTATGTATTGTTATATATGAGCAAATATTAAACATACATATATGTTTAAATGCATATATGTAAATCTCTTTAGATTACTTAAATAATAAAACAATAGATTTGAAAGCATACTGTAAATGTGTAAGATCTAAACAAGATGATGGCATAGGTTTCTAACACCACAGGTGACTGAAGAACACAATTGTGTTGACCATTTTGTTGCATTTTATTTTGTGTTTTGCAAAGCTGGCTCAGTGTTAGTTTATTCACAAAAAAGAAGGGCTTATGTATTCTTTATTGCACATTGCAAAAGGGATGATACACAAAAAGTAAAATTAGGATGTGAGGGCTTTCTTTGTTCTGTAAAATGACCAAGTTGTTCTCTGCCCAGAGATTCCTTTTCCTCAAAATGTTCTGCTAATACTCTGAACATATTGCCATATTCCTGATCTTTTCGACCCAATTTCCTCATGTCTGAAAAAAGGTACGTTTCTAAGGATCATTGCAACTTTTTGTGTGCTTTTAAAATATTGCTTCTAACTAATTTCTTGTCTTTGAATATTATGACTGACATTTATGTTTCGTCTCCTTTGACCACACTTCTTGATTTTGTCTTCCCAGAGTGAGTCCCTGAATTCAGAATAATCAACCTGTTAAGATGCCCTTTAAACCTAAATTATCTTTTAGTTTTTTGGAATGGTTACTACATAACATAACAACTGACTCCTTTGTCTTATAATATGAAATATAGTAAAAATAGGTTTTTTGGATGTTTTCTAAATTTTAATTAACTCAGTAATATAGTGAGAGTTCTTTAGGAGTTTAAATCCCCCAAATTTAGGATTATAACAAAGAGCTATTTGGTCTTTGTTTGTTAAGTCTGCACAAATAAGAAATGTCAGTATGATGTAATGATTATATGCTTCTCAGGAATACATATTTAAAGATACACTGAAATTTTACTATTATTCTACCTTCATGTCTTCAATTTTTATAACTCCAAATGAATGACTGATGGAGGCTACTGTTTATTAAATTTTAGCTGGCTTTCCTTTTAACCCCATTTGAAATTCTTAGAGGAATGATCACCTGGATAATTCCACTAATATTCAGTTTTGCCTTCAAAATGGATCATTAATTCAGCCAAATTGCATAAAGGTCTTCCTTTTTGAGCGTATTATATGGATATATTCTTAATATAGTCAAAAAGGAACATAGGTCTGCTAAGCAGTTTGTGATGCTTTTGTGAATATTTCATTTTGTAATACTTTAAGGAAATACATTCATAAGACATTAGCTCTGAAAGGCATGTTGGTGGTTTCTGTACTAAATACCTCACTTTACTGGTGAGGTTACTGCATCAGAGAAACTAAGGAATTCAGCAACAGGGACCAGTGAATAAATGGCGTAGCTGGGCTTGTATCCAAGCTTCACTTCAAATCTGTCCCTCTGTCCAGTGCACCACAACCTATGAGTTGACCCAATTCCGTATGACATTACATGTGATCTGTTCTTTTAAGTGAGTTATTCTCCAACAAAAATACATATCCTGAATAAAATGTCTTACCAACTAACCTCTGTTCCAGAAAGGTCTGCTTATCTCTCTGCATTTCCAAGCAGAGGCCACTGGCTGGAGAAGACAAGAGGATTCTGAAACTCCCATCATCTGTGGCTACTAAAGACCTGAAACTTCTCTATCATCTAAAATCCTGTCAATCAGTCAGATGCACTCGACTAAGATATTTATGTGTGATGGTTCAGTTCCGCTGAAGTAAACTAAAAGCCAGAATGGGCTGGGGATGGTGGGTAGCCTTGTGTTGCTGACTAAAGCAGTCGGCAGGCAGTTTCTCTAGTTCTTTAAAGGCAGCATGAGCCTAGAAGGTCGCTGGGAGGCTTTATCAATGGAAAGGACGCAAGTATTAATTTGAAAACAAATCAAGAGAATGGAGCAGTTTGAGTACTGTGCACTCTGAAACACACAGAGTTGACTTTGTGTAAGTTCAGGTGATTTGAAACAGAGATATTAATGTTTTGTGTGGTTTTTAACCCTATCAGGGAATCTCTCCTGTGGGAATTTAATCCATTCCTAGAAAGCTATTATCTTCTATAATAACCTATTGAGAGATTAGAAAGTGAGATCTAGTGAAAAGATGCTTGCTTGCCTTGGTTTACAGATTAAGTGTTAATAATTGAAAGAGAGTTTCCCTAAGAGTCAGCTAGCTTCATATACCTGTTCCTTTTCTTTCCAGCTCTGCAAATTTAAGTATGTTATTAAATATTTCTGAGCCTCCATTTTCTCATCTGCAAAATGGGATTTCCTGTTTTTTCACATGATTGTTGGGAAAACATATTTAAAAATGCTTGTAAATGGCCATAGATTAAAAAAACCCAGACATTTGTATAAAAGGTGCTCAGATTACTGAGGGAAGTTTTCACCAAGTTAGTTTCAATACAATCAAGATGGGTACATTCATGTCTTCCTAAAATAAGCATAAATATGACATTTAATCCATCTTTTGCTTTGCTAAGGAAAGTTTTAGAACTTTAGGTATCTTTACAATGTGATAATCTGTTAAGGGTGGAGTGGAAAATGAGATGCTTAACACATGTGGGGTGACTGATTTTGAAGATAATTATTGGGCAGATCTCTTTCGAAGTGTAGGCCGAACTTAGCTCCCTGGTGATGGCAGAACAGGAAAGAAAGCTTCCAGGGAATGAGAACTTACTTTCTTCCTGCTCCTTAAAATAAAGCCTGCAGAGTGTGAGCAGCCACCCCTGGGAATATACCTGATAAGCCGGAATGCAGCCTAAGGTGGTCTGCTTCTCGCAGTGGGTCCAAATGGGGAGGCTTCCTCTTTCCCTCCTTCTCTCCTTTCTTTCTCTGGCTTTCTTCCTCCCTCCTTTCCTTCTTTCCTTCTTTCCCTTCCCTCTTCCTTCCTTCCTTCCCCTGGTATTCGTCATCTATTCTATATTATGCTACTAAAGCCTGGAGATACACCAGGACAGAAGACAAAGCAAAACCATGACAGACATGAGCCGCTCAGCACACTGGTAGGAAAAGTAAGAACTCTTTTCCTTTTGCGGCTCACTATTCCTGTCGACGCTGTTTGTGACTCTGAAGATTTAGAGACTCTATCTGAATGAATCGAAAATGTTCTTTATTGCCTCTGCCTATACTGTCCAAAAAGCTGACTAGCCAAATCTCCCAATTGTGGGGATGGGGACCATTCTAATGACTCAAACATCTTCAGGCGATATTTATAACTCTACCTCCACTGGAAAAGGCTAAATTCATAAAAGCTTTTCTAGATTTCCTCAGTGTAATTATTTTTTGTTTTGACTATTTATAGAACTGCGTATCAAATCAGCCATCTGAAGTATTTAAATGCTTCATTAGTATAATACTAATAATTCTTTTCCTCCATTAAAAACTGGCATTTGAATATTTGAGTGTATGGTTTAAAATCCCTGTGTTTTAATAAGGTACTTCAGTGCCACAAATTCAGCACAGTATTATGTGTTTCCCTCTACACAACCATAATTATGGGTTTCTATGCTTCTAAGCTGGAGAATCCATTCCCCCACTAGTATCTGTTAAATGTTGGAGAATGAATTGGGAGGGTGGGGATTTTAGGGTTGGGAGCGTATTCCAAGGGCAGCCTTAGGCTATTGATGAATAAGCAAAGGAAGAGGCTGGAAGGATACACAGCAAACATTTTCAAGTAATTACCATGGGGACTGGCCCCGAGGGAGGGAAGACTACTTACTTTATTTACTTTTTTAATTGATGGGTTTACTGTTTTTTTGTTTTTTTTTTAATTTTTTACGTGTGTTAATAATGATGTTTAAGAAGTCTTCCCATCTTCTCACCCCCACATAAGGGAGGTCTTTCCTCCAGCTTCCCAGCTTCACCAGGCAGCACGGGTGCCAAGCTCTCTTGTGGCTTCAAACTCTGAACGAGGGTTTGCGGCTGCCTCCCAAGCCCGGTCTCTTCAGGCCTCTTTCTCTCCTGAGACCCTCCCATGTCCACCGGACGTCTCCATCCTGACATCTTATGGTCATCTTGAATGCCACGCATCCCTAAGGTCATCGTCCCATCAGTCAGAACTCAGTTTACCTCCCACACTTACTCTTTTTTTGCTAACAGCATCTTTTTGTTCAGTCGATTTTGAAATACAAGCATTTGTCAGGTTGCATCAGCTCAGGATCACGGTGGCCAGCTAACTGGAAGCCAAGTTAACAGTGGTGTGTTTCTGTTCCCTTTTCCATAAGGCCCAGTCTGCATTTCCCACCCTCATTGCCTTCTGCCTGGGGGACTGCTCTCCCTCCTAGCCTCACACAGCCGGAGACTCCTCTGACTACAGCCTGGTGAATCATCTTCGCGCTGTGGTTTGACCATTTCAACCACCCTCACTCACAGGCCCAGCTCAAAAACTTTCAACAATACTCCATTATCTTCTGAATTTTTCACCTTTGACCCTCAGTTTCAGGCTTCATAGGACATGGCCTGGGCGGTCATTTCCCCCCTCCTTTTCTTTCTCCCTCTGCCCTTCCTCCCTTTCCTTCACAAATTAATATTAGTGTTGTAGAAGCCTCTGCACTACGTGCTGGGGATATGCTGATAAGCAAGGCAAACTCCATCCCTGCCCGTCTAGAGTGTGCATATGAAAGGGACACAGACAGGTAAGCAATTCCAGGCAAGTGTGGGCAATGCTTTGATAGGAGACTGTGGGAGCACGGGAAGACGCACAGGGAACCCCAACTAATTGTGCAGGGAGATTTCTCTAAAGAAATAACACCTGAGTGTAGATGTGTGAAAATCAGAAGAAAGGGCTTGATTTAAGTGGCATCTTAGAAGGTGTGTCAGTTGCTCTATAGGAAAATGATTTGAGGCAACAGTTCTACGATTTCGGTGTGTAGCGAGAATCTTCTGGAGGGCTTGCTAGAGCACCCATTGCTAGATCCCACCTCAGAGTAGATCTGGGAAGAGCCTAAGAATCTGCATTTCTAACAAGTTTCCAGGAGATGCAACAGTCTTGGTCCTGGGACAATACTTTGAGAACCATTGCTTGGAGCAAAGCACAACTGGCCGCTGAGGGGCTTACACAGGAGGCTGTCAGCCCAGGTGAGCCGTACAGGGTGCCCTGGGCTATAGCAGAGGTAGAGGTGACAGGGCACTCTCAGGGACCTTGAGAGCTATGCGGGAGTTAGACAAGCCCAGGTTTGGCCATTGATGTAATATGGGGGTGATGGGGAGGAAGGGGCCCAGAACGGCACCTGATTTCTCGCATAAGCCCCTGGGTGGCTGGATACTGTTGACTCAGAGAAGGTAAACTCTTCCCCAGGAGGAAGCACCACTAGGCCAGAAGGTGCTAAGTTCAGTTCGGGGTAAAATATTATGCTTCATTTAAAAATGCAGATTCTGAACTCAGATTCCCAGGGTGGGAACAGCTGCTTGTCCATTCCCACCTGGAGAGCCGCAAACAGGTTCCTTCATCTCCGTGCGCTCCAGTTTCTTCATTTTAACATCGTGAAAAAGGCCATCTGCCTCATAGGGTTATGGCAAGGATTGAATGGCAAACGATATGTAAACTCTTTGTAACAGTGTTTGGCATATTGTTCATACTCAGTTTTAGCCGTTACAAATGATTCCTTCACACACATTGGCTTTTTCCAAATTGATCTCATTTTCCTGAAGGCTATGCATCCCATGCTCTTCTATCTTTGTGGCTTTGCTGATTCTGGCTCTTCTAACTAGATTCTTTTTCTCAATCCTGCCTGTCTCTGCATGCCTAAGTCATAATTTTCTGCATCCAAATCAAGTGACACTTCCTCCATGAAGCCTTCTTGATTGCCCTCTGCTAAAGTGACCTCTGTTTCTCAACTCCCGCCACTCCTCATTTATAATCCTATTTTAGAACAAATCATTTCCAACCTGTGTTCTGATTTTTTCTCTATATGCCCACTGGGAATGATGGGTCAGCCGTGTTGTGATTTACTACTTTCGTTTATATGCTAGACCATGTTTTTAGTGAACTCCAAAGTTAGTTTGTAAATACTATAGGTAGCCACTGCTTTTAATTTTCACATGGATTGGTGTTGGGGGTACTGTTAAGATTTCACATTTGCATCTGTAGGGACATGGGTTTATTTGTGGTTTATTAAATCAGAAGTAAGTGTCACTGTATCAACAAACCTTTGATCTTACTTTCCTTCTCTTTGAAAGAAAGTTATTTAGCAACAAATGATAATACTTGAAATTAATACTGCTTTCTAGTCCCACAAGAAAATGCATGGTTTTAATTGAGCAACGATATCTGTTTCTCTCCACACACACACTCACACACACACACACACACACACACACACACACACACACACACACAC
>JAQQAC010004068.1:15603637-15616962 GCA_029783875.1 Phataginus tricuspis
ACACACACACACACACACACACACACACACACACACACACACACACAATAATTCTCAAGAATTCTCAACACTCAGCCGCGTTGGTTTTCTGCCTCAGTAGCATTTCCACATGCTTTGCATGTGGAATATGCTATTGTTAAAGAAGCTTGTTCCTACTGAGACAGGGACCGTGGGCTTAGACAGAGTAGGGTGCGGGCCTCTGGAGAAAACAAAGCAAGATAATCCATTGTGGGATTTCCTTTGGCCTGCTGGGGGTGGGGGGCAGCTTGTTTTTATGACTTTACCTAGGTGCTGCTTTTCTTCCTCCAGCCCTAAACAAATGATTTGCAACTTGGGCAATGTAGTAAGCAAGCCCAAAACAATGCAGTAAAAACAGGAAGGATTCCGTCTTGAAAATACATCTTAAAACCCAATTAGTTACAAAGTAAGTTTCTTAACAAACAGACAATAACTCGGCCCACCTTGGGAGCAAAGCAGGCAGCCTTGAGTGATATGCTCCCAGATCAGGAAGCTGCTATCCTGGGAGGAAATCAGAGCAGTAAAATTCTTGTAAATAACCAGGAAGACTAATAAGAAACTTAGTGTTTCTTCAAAGGTTAACATTTTGGGACCATGTAGCAGGTGTGCATCCCTAGCCCTTTGTCTCTCAACCATCTATAAAACCCCCAGACAACCCACCACCCTGGGTCTCTCACTCTCTTGCCCCTCCTGGCCTGAGCCGGGAGCTCTGTCCTTTTGCTTCACCTCTAAATAAAAATCTCTGCCTGGCTCTCCTACCTTGAGTGTTTGCGAAGTTCATTCTTCGACTCCGTGAACAAGAACCCTGGCATTACTACCATCTCTGCTTCAATTTTACCAGCTATGTTCCAGAATGTTTTTTAGTACAAAACAAGCTGGAATAAATCCAGAGCATTTACCAAGAAATGTTCCTTTCTTTTTCCCCAGGAGGGTATAAGTGGATTACTGCACTAAAAACAGGAAATACTTTGGAAATTGCTGAAAATCAGTGTGGGAAAATAATAACACAAAACAGTACTCTCAAAGTTTTTCCTTTATTTGTTAGGGAAGGAAATAATGAAAAATATGCTCCATCTTGAATTTATTATCCTATTCCTTTAGAATGATAAACGTCTTCTAACAAATGCAAACTCTTTCCTTCCTTGTGGTAAATGGAAAGATCAAACATACAATGATACAATTTATGATTAAAGAAAGTTTGTTTCCTATGAGACCTGTGCCACATTAGGTATTCAAAAAATTACAGAACCCTGATATTACATACTATGGGCTCTCCTTATCTTTACATCTGGGAAGCCCTAGCTTGCTTGCCTGGGCAGGAAATGTTTATCTTGCTTCCTTGACAATTTTCCAAGCAACTACTCTCCTGCCCAGATGCACCAGCAAATAAGCCCCTTTCTCCCCAGGTTAGGTTTTGGGTGTTGGAAGAACTCATATACGTCCCTGCAAAGTTTGAGGAAAGCCAGGACCAGTTTCTTGGGGAATCATCATAAATAGTGTTTCTCCAATTCTCAGCAATTACTACTGCCTTCCTGAGGTCAGACACAGCCGTCTAGCAGCTCCGGGCGGCCCTTCAGTCCCTGCACGATGCATCAGTGGGTAGCAACAAGCTTATTGCTTCCTGGGTCTTGCCAGTAATAACACGGTGAAATTGTGTGTGTGTTGCCTGGTATGTATAATGCCCGGCAATGGGTTTATAGCCATTACATTGAAAAAGACATCCCTCAAAGGCTGGCTAACCCCCTCTGCTGTCTACGGTAGTCCCCTTAGAGCATGACCACTGGCCAGGGCAACAGCGGGGCCGGGTCCTTCCTGCCCTCCAGTCCGCAGTGGGGCTGTGCAGAGTTCCTTCCCCTTCTTAACCACACCAGCCTCGGCCCAGGCGCCGCTTCCCCTAGGATGTGCCCCAGCTTCCGCGCCAGCTTGTCTTCCCTCCCAGACCATCCTTGATGTGGCCACTGAAGCCCTGCATACACAGGCCTACTTTTACTTTTTAACAACGTCCCTTCCCTTCCACAGTGGGGTCTCTGTGACTCATTTCCCGGAGGGCTGTACACCTGGGACACGGACATCTGAAACATTGGGACACGTGGTCCCTCCTTTATCCTGTTCTTAACTTTGAGCAGTTCATTTGGTGATGCCTTTCGCCCTTCACTTATGGAACTCTGTGCACACATTATTGCAACAGTTTGAGGACCCCTGTAGCCGGTATGGCATCTCTGCTGGGTCAGAAAAGACTGCATGGATGTTCTTGCTTCATCTCAAGAGGACAAGATGGATTCCCCACGGACTCCTCAGATGGTCCCTGCTTTCCAAAAACACATCACTGCCACTGTATAACAATATTTGTGTGTACAAGTGCTTTGCTCTGTAGCAATGTGCTAGTTTCTGTTACATTAACCAACAATAACATGTCATAAACAGTTATGGAGCACCTGCTGTATGCAAGGCATTGCATACCTACTGTACATCAGGCAAAGATGGACAAGAACTGATTCCTGCTCTCAGTGGAGACTGGGGGAGGCAGGAGCATTGACAGCTAGCTGGGAATCAGATTGGACACCTCCACCCTCATCTGTTTCATGTTGATTTTTATCATGGCACTTGGTTCTTACTATAGCCACTAGAGAAAACGTAACTTAGCAAAGACGTGAGAACGGCTGAAGTACTGTAGCTCAAACGGATGTTGAGGATGGGAACTAACTCCAGCAAGTTGTCTGCAGGGTGACTGGCCGATGTTGGGTACGTGGTATTTACCTAGAATATTTAAAATATCCTGGAATATCACTGTGAGTTCATTGTGGTATTCAGAGATGCCTTCAAGCACGTTTTGGGAGCTGTGGGTCATGTAAATAATCACAAATACATGATCTCACAAGTCTTAAAAATATTTTATTTTTGTTGGTGTTACTGTCCAGTAGTCCATACCAATTTGCTATGCAATCTAAATGTACGATTCTAACTGTGTGTACTGTACATGCTTTTATTTACATGCAGTACTCATTTCTACATTCATGATCCTTAGAGGAAGCAAACTGCTGCCGTTGAGTGTTAGGGCAGAAAGCCGCACACCTCATTTTACATAGGCCACCGTGAAACTAAGGCATTTTTGTTGGCGATCCCTAGGAAAGATGATCTAGGTTTATTAGACGGTCTTTGGTTTGTTTTTACTGTGACCAACTATTTTTCTATTTCAGTTAGACAAATTGACAGGAGTAGAGGGGAAACATGCAATAGTGTCCCAGGTGTGCTCAATGTCACACACACGCACACGCGGCCCTCCAGTCCTCTCTCACTGCTGCCAGCCTCTGTCAGAGTGATGGAGACACAACTCTATTGAGATAGGGTCTTGACCTCACAGAGATGAGAAAACTTGAGCCATCACTGCAGAAGGGGATGAAGGGGACACTTTCTCTTCTCCCTGAGACCCGCAGCCACCCATTTTCCTCAAGTCCCTGAGGGTCAGTCTTGGATTAGGAGTGACCTCAGGTGCCTGCCCCACCAGAATTCCTGGGAACATGGCTCCGGCAGGTGCTCTCTGGTAGCGGCTCCTCAAATCTCTATCATGTAACTCACGAGGATGCTGTGAAGAATCAACGTTTGTTCTTTTCCTTGCTTTCACGGACACCTGTGCTCTCGAGTAAATGTGTAATTACTGGTAGGATTTAATGATGATAATATAATTTTTATACTCAATATTCATGAAATTCAGCTGTTTACAGTGAAAATTGACACATTATTTGGGGGCTGGGTGAAGATGAGCTTCAGGGTTTTGCACTACACTAGACCATATTACTGCCTCTGGGCTATTAAGAATAAGATGAAAATAAATACGAATGTGTACATTGAATTCTAATGAGTTATTTACAATATTATTTCCTAAAACTTTTCTGTAAGATACTTGTAATAATGAATTCTATAATCAAATATATGCTTGGCTAAACAAGACCTAACAAGTTCCTCTACTGCAGGAATTCTCAGAGCTTTAAACATGTTCATATGAATGACCATAGCTTCAAAAAGAGGTCATACTATTTAATATTTTCTAAGCTTAAGTTATTCTAGAAACTTTTACTTGCAAAAGCAAACCTGGTTGATGTTCACAGAATATATATTGGAAACAGTGGTCTCTTGAAGTCAAACCATGGTGTTACAAGCCAGATGTTTGGACTTTCAATGCTCTCCAGGGCTGTTCTTTTTCCTTGATGAAATGGAGCTAATCACATTATCAGTTAAATACTCGAGGGTCCTATTGGGTCAACCCAGTTTACACAAGCACACAATAACACAATAAGCATAAGATATAACATTATTTTTCAACCCAACATCTTATACAGAATCCACTTTTAATCCACTCTTTATATAAAAGTGTAATTTGGTAATTTATAATCTATGAGCTTTGCTTGTAGGTAAAAGGCCAGGTTTTCAAGGAGCAGCTTTTCACTTGCACCCTAAAGGAAGTGTAGTGGCAAATATGTGTGTAACTCGCTGGTTTGGCATTTCCTTCCCAAGTTCAGCTCAGAGTGTCTGCTTGTCTAGGAAAAAGGAAGATTCATTAAAATGATCTCCAGAAACAGTCTGTCTCAATCTTTAAAAAATACCTACTAGTCAGATGCTAATATTCCTGGTGGTTTGGGAGGTTTCATTAGAACGACACATAAAAATTTAATGATTCACAGTAGAAAATAACCTGGGTGTTACAAGAATCAGACTTGAAGCCTTCTTCTCATGCAAGTCTAGAAGCTGAAGACAGCCTGTTTTACGCTCGAATATCCCACCTACCGATTACTGAGTAAACTCTGCTTAAGTGTGGAGAAAAGATTATTTAGAGTCTGAAAATATTTAGTGTGTAAGAACAAGGAGATATAAGTATGTAAATATTTATAAAAAGAAACTTTGAAAGATATGAGTTAAGAAATATTTGTTTATTTTTTTAAATTGTGGTAAAAGACACAAACCATAACTTACCATTCTAATGATTAAAATGTACAGGGCAGTGGCATAACATATATTCACAGTATTGTGCAACCATCACCTCTATCAAGTTCCAGAATTTTCTAGCATCCCAAATGGAAATCCCATACCCATTCTGCAGTCACTCCCTATTCCCATCTCCCTCAAGACCCTGGCAATGACTGAGCAGTTTTCTCTCTCTTTGAATTTGCTTATTCCCAATATTTCAAATGTAGCTGACCCTTGAACAACATGCGTGCAGGGGTGCCAACTCTCCACGCAGTTACAAATCTACAAAAGTGTTTGACTGCCCAAATACTTGGCTGCTAATAGCCTACTATTGACCAGAAGCCTTACTATTAAAATAAATAGTCAATTAACACATATTTCATATGTTATAGATACTATATATTGCATTTTTGCAATAAACTAGAGAAAAGAAAGTTCTTTTCAAATTGCTGAAAATCTCCCAAATTTTTTCTAATATTTCCATTGAAAAAAAATCCATGTATAAGTGGACCTGCATAGTTCAAACCTATGGCGTTCAAGGGTCAACTGTACATGGAATTATACGCAATGTGTGGCCTTTTTGGTATGGCTTCTTTCACTTAGCAGGATGTTTTCAAGGTCCATCCATATTGTGGCATGTATCAGTGCTTCATTCCTTTTCATGACTGAATAATATTCCATTGTAGGAACATACCACTTATGTTTTCCCATTCATCCATGATGGACTTTTGTGTTGCTTCCCCCTTTTATCTATTGTGAGTAGTGCTGCTATGAACATTATTCAAGATTTTGTTTGAACACCTATTTTGGGTCAAAAGGTATTTCTCTATTTAACTTACTGAGGAGTCATCAAACTGTCCAGCCCAGAGGCTGCACCACTGTATTCCCATCAGCAAAATATGAGGGTTCTAATTTCTCCACATCCTTGTCAATACTATTTTCCATTTCTAAAAATAGCCATCCTTTAGGTATGAACTAGTGTCTCACCGTGTTTTTGATTTGCACTTCCCGAGTGACTAACGACACTGAGAATCTTTTCATGTGTGATGACCATTTGCATGATCTTATTTGGAGCAATGACTATTCAAACCCTTTACCCATTTTTAAACTGGACTGTTTGTTTTCTGTTGTTGAATCCATTTGGTTTTTTAAAAAGGTAGATTATATTGCCAATTGTGTTTGGATACTATGGTAGGTGGAATGGTCTTCCAGAGATTTTCAGGTCTGAATCTCCAAAACCTATGTTACCTTCCATAGAACAAGGACCTTTGCAGATCTGATAAAGTTAAGGATCTTGAGATGAAACAATAATCTTGGATTACATGGATGGGTCCAGTGTAATCACACGTGTAAGGGTCTCAGAGTAGGAGAAGGAGACGCGGCAGTGAGAGCCCCGTTTGGAATGAGGTGCTTTGAACACGTAGGAGGCACCACAAGCTAAGTGGCCTCTAGAAATTGGAAAAGGCAAAGAAACAGATTCTTCCCTGGGGCTTCTACAAAGAAATTTGGTCCCGACAACATGTGGATTTTAACCCCATAAAACTCATTTCTGACTTCTGACCTCCAGAAATGTAAGATCATAAATTTGTCTTGTTTTGAGCCACTGAGTTCGTAGTAATCTGTCACAACAGCAATGGGAAACTAACAGAGATCTAAACTAACACAGATCCATATTTTTGAAGGCAGGAGATATATTTTTCAAGTATAATAAAAAATTTAAAACTCTTTGGAAAGAGGTGAGAGAATGATTTCAATAGACTGAACCCCAAGGTAAAAAGTTCTTAAGTTCCCTAACTTCAAAGGGTATATAGTTGTCCGGACACTGCAGATTGCTCTGTAAGTCATTCTAATAGAAATGTGTTCCTTAGATGCAATCATTTTAATAAACATATATATTTGTGGAGAAACACTAACTAGTAAAAAGGAAACCTATTAAGATAAAGGCTTCTAAATTTTCTTGTAAAATCCACTTACTGCTCAGTAGAGGTCAGTAATGGAGCATGGCAGGAAACGATAAAGGATTGAAAACAATAAATATGAAAATTTGGGGACATACTAAGGTTTTTATCTATGACTCTCAAAATAGAGATATGCCTTGGTTTAAAAATATATATTTGAAATGTTGTGCAAACCTTTGTTTTGCTTTTTGTCTTTATAGAAGCATAATTTACAGTCAAAAAATGTATCCCCTTAAGTCAGTGATTCAGTGGTTTCAACAAAATGCATGTCCCCATGAAACTACCACTATAATCAAAATACAAAACATTTCATCAACCCCAAAAGTTCACTTGGGCCCCTCCTCAATTATTCCCTACTGTCATTTCCCAATCACTGACCTGCTTGCCAGCACCATTGATTAGATTTGTTCTTTCTAGAGTTCATGTACATGCAATTTTATTTTATTTTTAAAATCTTCAATTTTATGTCTTAAATAATATTTTAAATGTAATAGGAAACCCATCCATTAAATTATGGCAAAAATCCTAAGTGAAATGTATAGTAAAGTTTTAGTAGAAATTTCTTCAGAATTCTTGGGGGTTCTACTAAGTTTAAAAAAATTGATCTACTTGTCTTCATAAGATAATTTTTACTCTAAAGTAGTTCCTCTTCTTTTGCCTAAGTAAAATAATATTTTTAAAGTTCTTACTTAATATATATTGTATATATTATGAATTATATGTTACATATTATATACAATAATATTTTTAAAGTTCTTTAATATTTTTCCTTTTCATTATGTTTCTTATGAAGAAATCACTGTCACTTTAGAATCCAAGTTGATGCTATTTGGATCAAGAAAGCAGTCACGGTTGTTTACACAGCAGCTGTGGATTACAGGTAAGAAGAGCAGAACATTCTGGAAGAATTCCCAGCTAGGGCATATGAAAAAGATTTTTAAGCAAGCCCTGACATTTCTCTGGAGATGTTGCTTAAAAGTTAAGGAAAACACTCCTGCAATGGGCTAGATATATGGTCTATCTTAGAAGTATACTCACTGATAAGCAGGTAGAATTTTAAATTTGTGTACCTCGTGTTAGAACCTATTTCATCTCTACGTCTTCCAGCTTTAATAAATCTGGAATATTGGCTGTTGCAGGCTTAGCAGTGTTTGGGCAACTGAATCTCAAAAAGGAGGTTGGTTGCAGTGTGTGTCTCTAGTGGGGGGCGTAGCTATGAACCCACTCTAAATTTCTTTGTCTGCAAAGTTGTACATCTTTTCTCTCTGATTTGTTTGGGCCACCTCAATAAATGAATTACAGGAAAAAATGTGCACATGAACAATTAGATCAGGCGCCATTTTATCACTGTTTACCAAAGACTGCCATTCAGGGTAAGGGTACTGGCAAGCAGTTTCCCCAAGCTGAGAACCATGCATGCCAGCCCAGGTCTACAAAGTAATCATCAAAATACATCTAATTAGCAGACTGTGGAGAAGGGCCATTTTATGTGCTCATCAAATAAACAAAGCTAACTCCTCTGGGCCCTCACTGAGAATCAAAGCCTCTTTCAGCAAACTGACAGTTCTCAAAGGTAATCTGAAAATTCCAGCTTCTGAGAAAATGACCATTTCCCATAATAATGTCAGAAATGCTGGAGTTGAGAAATGAAAATAGAAACAGGTTGGAATGAACCGCTGAGACTCATGGGTGACCGACATGCTGAGGAGTAAGCTGACCAGGCCCACGTAGGTTGACTTGAATAAGGGCAGGGTGAGGTGAATGCTGCCCCTGGAAACCTGCAGCGGGCCAGGTGGTGGCTGGAGCCATGGCCCGTTCCCTGGGCGGTGGCCCGATGGGTCAAACCATCACAAGGACCCTGTGGGGGTATGTGTATACACAGCCTAGGCCAAACCTTCTCTGGGAAGTTTCTTGCTCTGTTAGTCAACCCAGCTGGAGAGTGGATGACCCACACTTTTTCTTTTCTCTTCAGAAGTGGGGTGAGAGCCTTCTGCTCTGAGAAGGCATGGCTCCGTGGAATTCTGACCAGGGAAACCAGGCAGGGCTACGGGGCCGCCCAGCACCACAGCACTTCCATTTCTTTTTCAATTTCTCATAAGAACTTTGTGGCACTTGACGCCCCTCAAAGTACTTTCATGCACACCATTCGGAGGCAGCTTCGTGAGTGTGTGGTTTCCGTGTGTTAGGGCTCTGTGGGAATTTCTTAGCATCCATATGCTAGTTAATCCACACCAGCTGGGCTTGTCAATTGTATTTATTTAAATAATAAATATATCTCATACAATTTGTTGTATTCTAAATAATACATATTACTTATAATATTTCAATAAAAGGCATTTGCTGCTGAAAAGATGTTTGGAAAACACAAGTAAACTGGGCTAAAAGCCTGGATTTGAATCCTGGCTCTACCACTGTCTGGCCATGCGACCCTGAATGGTTTAACTCATCTAAGCTTCAAATTAGCTGTTGGTAAAATAAGGGTCACAATACCTCATAAGGTCTTTATGAGGGTAAGAGATTATGATGAACAGAAAACTTTCACAATGCCTGACACATAGATAGCACTCAATATGCAGGAGTGGTCGTTAATACCATTGCTAATATTTCAGCTCTGGAAACAGAAGGCTCTGGGGTGGTCTGCAGACTTCTAGAGTCACAGTGATCTCTGGGTGTGGCTTTAGCCCAAAGCAGAGTCTGGCCTTCAGTGCATCCCTAGACCAGTTGTGGGCCCCGTGTCCGGAGGCCTGGGGTCCTTACGGCAGCGCTGTTGTGAAGACAGTGAACTCTGGGGCGGTCAGCGGCCCAGGCTGGGAGGCAAGCGGTGCCTCCTCAGGACGGTGGGCTTTGGGGTCACGTAATGGTGCCGTTTGCTTTAGACACTTCTCTTTTAACAGACTAAGCTGGGTGAGCAGATACTATAGGAAAATATCCCAGCAGGCTGAGAGTAGCAGAAAAGCCACAGAGGAATCACGAAAGGATGTATTTTAGTCTTGTGAATGATGGTTAATGCAACTAATTAGTTCATAAAACATTTACAGATGTAATAACTGGTACTGTATTTCATACATCACTTACATTTTTATCCTCATTCTCATAACACATTGCAAGGTAACATTGTAAATATGAAGATATTGCCCAAAAATCTGAAGTGAGAAAATAGCAAAGTCTAAATTAGAACCCAGGTCTGTCAGATCCTAAAACATCATTTTTTACTCTACCACCCCCCTAATTTCCCAGAAAATGTCAGAATCCAGAGGATGGGAGCCCTTGCACTGGGGACAAAGTCCCTCTGTCTGTCTGCTTAGGTGAAACTTTTTGCTGCACTTTCTCATGTGCATTGCTCTCCATGCTCCCTGCATACAGAAGATTCGAGCAACTATAGACATCAGACAGGTTGCAGATCCCAATATCTTCCTCTGTCTCAGTCTTAGCATGATGAGAGGGAGAGAAACTGCTCCTCTCATTTTCTCCCAAGTATTTCTTTTCTTTGTGGCCCTCACTTAAAACAATCAGAAACACTCTTTACAGAGAACATCAAAGGAAAACATAAAGTTTGTGGCTAAACCGTCCTTGTGGCATAACCCTGCTATTGTCTTTCTAAGGATCGTTTTACATTACTATTATGATAGAAAAGTGTTTCAATTTAAATTAGAGATCTGCCCTCTAACAGATCCATTTAGATTTGGTGGACACTGAACCGTGCTGTTTCTTTTGTTGTTGACACAGAGGCACAACGTCCCTATAGGAACATAATTGCCCCTGGGTGACCCATTTTTTTCTAGGAAAATGTTCAGCCTCTCTCGTTCTTTTGGAGAGTGGTAATCTGTAGGTAAAATGACATGGCAAGGTGACTGTTCACTTCGGAGCCTAAATCCTCATCTTGGCTTGGAAATGAATAGACAGGAGCCTGGTGAGAAAGCTGGTGACCGGGACGGGCAGAGGAGTGACCTCGCTGCCGGCTGCCCGGTGGCGCTGCCACGGGCCCAGCGGCTGCCGCTACAGCAGGGATGGGGCGGTGAGCCAGAGGGAAGCGGAGCACAGGCCTCTGCGGCAGCTGCAGCCCCGGGGCGGTCAGTGGTCCTGCCAGCGTTCCTTGGTCATTTTCAGCTGGGACCCCAGCCAGATGATGAATGGTCCCACTAGAAAGAACTCACAATAACTATGATTTCCAAAGTACTAGAAAGTTAACTAGAAAAGAATGTCCCCGTAGAAGAAGACTCTAGACCCAGGTCAAAAGACAGTCAGTTTTGTAAAAATCACAGGGAACCAAGCAAACAGACAAGGCTACTTCTGGGCTAATAAGTCACAACAAAATCAATTGGTTAAGAGATTCCTGAATGTCACTGTTAAGCATTTGCAGACACAAAGTCTGTGAACTCACTACAAATAGTGTAAAGGCCCTAATGGAACAAAGAGGGTATAGATAGCTTTGTGTTCAAGATAATGTTTCATAATTATTTTTCCATTATAGGAGTTACTATCCACAGGTTTTCGTTTTTGTTTTTCTTTTCTTTAAAGTATCTCAGGTTGAAGCATTGGTCCGAAGAAGCATCGGTCTGAAGAATGTCTTTCTTGGTGAAGCTGAGCCCTGGGTATTGTGTGCCCCGGGACTGGCCAGTGGGATGTGGGTGATGGGAAGTGGGTGTATGTGAAAACGGCCGGCCCCCCTGGGCTGTAGGGCATGGAACCAGCTGGGGGGTGGGGTGGGGCAACCCAAGTAGTAGGTTCGTGGGGAAGGATTTCCAATGAAAATCAAGCAGACCATCCAGCCAATTTATTTGCCAGAGAAAGATAGATAAAGAGAGAGGATCCAGGTATGAGGCAAAGGTGCAGAATCAGGAAAATGGATGCCAAGCAAGTGGATTCTGAGCAGTGGCTGGTGGGGGAACCTGAGGACCAGCCTGAACCTAAGAAAGTAGCTGCAGCCTTGTTACTGAGAAACGTAGGTGTCAAGCCTTGGCGGTGGAAGGAGAGGTACTGACCACCCGGGCAGTGTGGAGGGCTGCAGTGATCTATCGCTGGGCAACTGACTCCCAGCAAGACAGTAGCGCCTGGTGATTCCCAGGATGCTGCCGGTTTGCAGTGCGGGTGGTTATTTTGCGGTTTCTGTTGGCTCCACTAAGGCCTCCCTCAAGCTGGTCTCCCTCACATACCTGGCTGTTGATGGGGGCAGTGGGCTTCCCCCCCATGTGGCCTGTCATCCTTCAGGAAGCTAGACCCAGATTCTTCACGGTGAGCTGGCTGCATGCTTCCAAGAGAGCACTAGCAGAATCAGCAAAATCCTTTAAGGACTTGATAGCATGGGTAAATGCTATTGATATTGATAGCATGGGTCTTGCCTTACGCTCTATCAGCCAAAGAAGCTTACAAAGTCAGTCCAGGTTCACAGCGGGAGGGAAGCAGAGAAATAGGTTCTTCCTTTGATGGGAAGAGCGTCAATAACACATCACAAAGGAGCACAGCCCTGGGAGAGACATGATGGATTGGGGTCATCATTATAACAATCTAATAATGGAGTTTCTGTCTCAACAAGGCTTATTTCTTTTCAGGATATATATTATGTTACATAGATAGTCCTGATTCTTTCTTCTAATTTTCTTGATACCATATAGGCCTTTCAAAACTTCTTGAATAAGCATTTATTAGGCACCTGTTACATGATTTGCATTGTGCTAGGTGCTGGGGATATGATAGTAAAAAAGACCAGTCACTGTCTTCAAGGGACTTTCTTTCTTACCTATAAAACCAGAGAGGCAGGGTGTGGGTGGGGGAGGAAGGGAAAGAAAGAGACCAGAATGGTAGGCAGGCTGCAACACGCAAGGTGTGTAGGAAGGAGGTAGGGTTTTCTAAAACATGCTCAGGTTTTTCTAAAAACTCCCTGTGAGGGAGGATTTTATTTTTCCACAAATAAACTTAATGTTTTATTTTCTCGGGGAAAAATCTGACTTTAAAGAAAGGAACAGTCAGTGTGGGGAATCTTGGTCCAGTGAGAAGCAGTTTGGGTGTTCTGGGATATCTCCTAGAGAAAGGAAATGTCCCGCGACGACTCAGAAATATGATAAGCCAAGTATGGGCCATCCGTGCCATCTGACACACTCAGAGTTAATGCCAGGCCAGTCCATCCAAGCAACTGTGACCCAAGCTTGCGCTCCCGGAGCGATCCCGGATTTCTGTGGAACCATGGTATATTTCCCGGGTGTGGCTGTGGGGAAAAAGCCTCCTGCCCTGGCGAATCTCTGGTGCAAACGTGCCATCTGTCATTTGTCTGGCCCACAAGGACCCCCTCAAGTACAGGATGACAAACAGAAAACAAAGCCTGGCTCCGTTCACTCCTTTGTTGAGCAGAAATGGCTGGCTGGGTGCCACTCACTCAACTATGAACCACCA